>WSYH01017270.1:0-12112 GCA_036426205.1 Ascaphus truei | reverse complement strand
ATCAACCGTATTGTACCAAAAGAAAATAATATGGTAGTTAATTGGTGAGACCATTTTTAAGTGTATAACTTAGACAAGGAGAATTTGTATTTTTTGTTAGGAACTTCAATATTTTTATTTTATGCATAAGTTTGCTAGTTTCATTTGCAGACCCAAAAGTCACCCAGAGTTTCTAAAAAAACAACAAAAAAAAACAGGAATTCTAGCATGAGTCGTGTTTTAGTTAAGGAATAATCCCTTATAACAGGCGATTACTGCGCCAATAAATTCCCTGGCTGGAAGAGTAGAGTGAAGGCCTCAGGCAAAGCCGAGGGACCCAGCATAGATTATTGGCCAGTATTGCCATGTTCTAAGGGGAATATTACTATTATATGCTAATTGTATGCTTTTCCATAAATAATATAGACCTCTTTGTTAGTATATTGATTTTCTAAACATTTCATTTGTGCTTTTCTGTACTTGTTTATTACAATAACACTGCCAGCCCATACCTTATATACACTCAAACGCAAGCCCCCTCTGTATACACAACCATACTGAAGCCACCCCGTCCCCTCTATACACACACATACACACACATACACACCTCTGCAGCTCTGACTCTATACATATAACCAGACACTACACCCCACTCTATACACACACACACGCACACTGCAGGCCTCCTCGATACACACAAAAACAAAAACACTCTGTTGCCTCTTTTTATACACACAAACCACTTTGAATCCTGATCTACTGTACATTGCACACTCTGCCGCCCCCAATATTACACAATACGACACACATACTGCAGCCTCCATCAATACACAAAAATCTCTGTGCACCATCAATGCACACAAACACAACTCGAGACCCCTCCTCTTCATACAAACACTGCAAACACACACACTACAGCCTAATAATACACAAAACGAACCCCAAAACACACACCACACACACCACACACACACACACACACACACACACACACTACAGTCCACAATTTTCTGTGAGCTGCTCTCACTCACTGGGGAAATCCGATTGATTAGAAATGAAAAAATGAAAAACAAGAAGAGAGGAACTCAACTCAACTACACAATGGGTCAAAACTGTATGCTCACGAGAGGATAAACAGACTATACAGCTAGTTGATAGATTGGGTAAGAATACACACTCCACACAAAGAAATCCCGGTTCACCGTATCGGTGCACTACTGACCAAATTGTAAAATTAATATCAATGGTCATGGTAGACTGCTTAAATAGTTAGAATCACATTTTAATAACATTAGTGAATTAAATAACATATATAATTAAAAAAATTAGCAATATGTATAAATTCTTGATGGTAATACAAACTTACTCAGTGAATGCCTAATATGTAGACAATTGATGTGTGTACAGCCTTATTAAATGTATGTATTCGTATGTAATCAAAGACCCGAGAACTGGTCCCGACGACACTCACTAGTATAAGTGTGGTAGTTATAGCCTAGGAAGTACTTGTCCCGTGCTCTTATGAAAGATCTATCCTTCTGATGCTGTCCTGATGCGCATGGTCAGTGCTGGTTGGACGTGATATAGTAAGTCCCAATCACTGAGACACTACTATTTGTGTGTTTGTAATAATTTACACAGGGGGTGAAACACAGGTAAGTGCGTGTGAATATAATAGCTCAGTGATGTTAGTCATAGTAACTCCATTATTTTATGTTTTGGCTGATGATGTAGGATGTTGAGCATATAGTCAGCCATATGAAGGGGTTAATAGTGTTGTTACCACTAATATGGTGTAGAGTTAATCTATGACCCCTGTAACTTTTGTCAAAAACGGCTATGGGTTACAGTTTGAGACACAGGATCTTTAGAAAGACGAGTGTTAAGTGCGAACAGGGGCTATGCACTAAGCAGTGAGCTTTGTGCGCCAGGCTGAAAAAAATTACATGTTAAAAATGCTACCGATCGATTCTATAGGACTAGCCATTTCAATCGGCTGAAAACGGATCGGCGGATTGATTTCCTGTAGGACTGAAATCCTCGAAGTAGAAAGTCGCGTACTGCTGAGAATGCATCTCCATAATTTACACATCTGCACATCTACTATAGTGAACTCTTTGACAGCTGCTGCCAGAGATGACTGGATTGGTTTTACTCGGGGCGACTTCCCTTCATCGATATCAGTCCCGAACACATTTTCGGAATGCATTCCTCAGGGTTACACATTGCGATATCTTCACTGAATTTGCTACACAATGCATAGCCAGGCACGTTGTCAACGACGATGACCGAACTTGTTATCAAGTTCGGCTCTACGGCGGGAACCTTACCGTGCACCCCATATACCGGTGGCTATATCCCCCATGCCTAGAGTTGTACCACGAGGTCTTAAACCCAATTTCATTCAGCTTGGCGACCCCTTTACAATCTCAACTACATTTCAAAAACACACACACAATAACCAATAATTCATTACCGTTAGCGGTCTATCGCTATGGTAATGAGAGCTGCATTAATGTAATTTTAATAATAGTGTGCTCTCCTGAGGGATCCGACCAGCTGATTTCTGGCTCATAGACCTCTGCTTCCCCGAGTTACAGGCCCGGTATGGGGCATCGGATGCCAGTGTGGTCGCCATCTTTATAGCGTCAAAAACGCGACGTGGACACTATAAAGATGGCAAACCACATGCCAATAAACTACACAGGAACGCTGCCATTTCGTTAGTACCTTTCTTACTGCATCCAGTCGCATTAAAAGCAGCCATATATAAGTTTTATAAGGTCATTTAATATCCATCGGTTGTCTTGTCTAGTACCTATTTAAGGACAGCAATCTCGGCGTCGCTAAAAAGGCAGTGTTGATAAAGTGGCAAAGATCCCTGCAAAGCTGCAAATTCTTCCTTTGAAAAGAGATCTCAATGCAGTCTACAAAATCACAAATAGCTAAATTCAAGATGAAATCCCAAAAACTAAGGTCAGGGCAATACTAGAACATGTAAGAGGTGAAAAAAACTTTAAAGACAACAGTCATTGGGCATGGAAATTGCACTCACGTTGTGTCAGAAGGGCCGATGCTTGTCCCATAGTAACTATGATTAAAAAGACAGCACTCACCAGGTAAAGTTCAAATAAACTGTATCAGAGTGTTTCACACAAATTCCAACTTGATCCTCTTCAAGGGATCTCTCAGGGGGGTGTGCAAAGGACAAATGACAGTGAGAAACCTTATAAAAACCCTCACCCAAGTGCAGACACACCCTCAATCATTAACTTAAAAATTAATTAAACAAATGCGTGAAAATCCAGGTGAGTAAACTGATTATATGAAGTATGTTCCTAACTCAGGAGCTCTGCAGCTGTGTGTGGGTGTTCTGTAACAAGTGAGAGGCTATAGGCCTGGAGATAACCTGTTAGGAGATTCAGTTTAACTCTGATAGTGGATCTAATGGTATTCGCAATCTACTAACTACCAAGACGAGAGCATGCCATAAAAGGCACCAGAACAATATGGTCCAATACAAAAAGTTACAAGGACAATGACCTGAGCATGGTGTTGAGAAACTAAGGATAAGGCCCCGCTCCCAGTCACGCGCCGCATTGCAGACAGGCGGGGGCACTGAAAGACCAGACCGTGATATGCGGTCGGTAGGGAGCCAGGGCGGGCGGGGGGTGGGAGTGGGCGGGGGGGGGCGGGAGAGTGGAGGTTCTGGGGGCGGGATCTGATCGTGGTGCCGCCACTCCCAAAAACATACACACTACACACAACACACACACATATACACTGGCGACACACTTATTCGAGCTCGGCTAGTCCCACGAATTCGGGTATACCCGGGTGTATTGAGGTTTGTGACTGTTTTCTGCCCGAGTGCATTGGGTTATTTTCCAGGCAGGGATTTTAACAGCATTTTATTCCCGCTGGGGCGCAATACTGCACAGAATTATAATATATACTGCATTACAATTCATGAATTTATGCCATCTGGTAGACACGCGAAGCATTGCAGCCTATTAAATCCTAATCATTATCATTTAACAGATCAGCCGCCGTCAGCCAGGCATGAACCAGGTGGGAAGGCACAACGCAACGGGGCTTGTCAGAGGGAGGAGCGGCGCATTCAGGTATCTGCCAGGTCATACTGGGTATTTTGCTCGAATAAAGTGTGTCGGTTGCAGTATATACATGTAGCCCCCCTCTAAACAGAACGGGCTACTATCCTTCTATACTGGAGTAAGCCCTGGTAAGGGCAGGCGCCAGTAGTGACCATGGGTTTTTACCCCTCACCAAGCCCCGCCCTGTGGTGGGCAGGCCCCTGAGCTCTGTGCAGGCTAGAAGAGAGGAGGTCCTGCTGACACCATAGGGGGCGGGGCTGAGTCTATTTAGTAGGCGTGTGTGTGTGTGAGTTCAGTCTGTTCTGTGAGTCCCGTCTGTTGGAGGTCAGTTCTGCATGGAGTGGATTCTTGTCTGTCAGGCTGGGAGAGTTTGGAGTCTCGGGAGGCAGTGTGTCTGCTGTACCAGAGAAGGAGAGATGACCTGTGACAGCTGCACGTGGGTAGCTGGTAGGTCTGGGAGCATCAGATGGGAGGGAGGAGAGGTGTGGTCTGAAGTGCTGTAGGACCGAGAGGAGATAGGAAGACAATATAGAGGTGGAACCAATGCCTCAACCCTGATAAGGGGGTGAGGGGCAGGGATCTAGCCTCACACACAGGGCCTACCTGGTGGAGGTTAGAGGGGTATGAGGCCTCGTCAGACCATCATGTTGGAGACATTACTGGAGGGAAGGAGAGGGAGGAATACCCATATATGAACTGACTGCTACTGTGTGCTGCTGCTGTGTCAGAGACAATAAAGGGACATTGCGGTTTTACATCAGACTCTGTGTGTTCTGGAGAATTCACTGAGCCAGGGTAATTTCTCTATAAGGGTCCTACCCCACATTCTGGGATGTTATAGAGGATGGAGGCGCTGCACCGTTGCTAAGGAGTAAGATGGAGGCAATACCCCAGGAAGCTGGTCCTGTATCTACACCCTAATATGGCATATGTGTCTGGGGGGGGGGGACAGGGTACATACACATACACACACAATACAACACACTACATATATATACAAAAACATACACACTCACCCACACTTGAACCCACAGCTCCTTCCTGCTCCCCACCCAAGGCGCCATCCCATCTAGCCCCTCCCGATTACCTCCCCACTCCTGCCCATTGGCCTAACTCAGTGATACGCCCGTGACGCGTCAGCGCCGAAAATCACTAGGATTTGCAGCATTGGCTGGCTGGACGCATCACAGTATGTAGTCAGGCCCTGGGAAGGAGGCAGCGGGGCAGGGAACATTCGGGAAAGGGTTGGTGGTCCGCGGCCCCGCAGGCGCGCCCCCGTGGCAACAGCGGGTTCGCAGCCTAAGAAACCAGTGGACCAAAGGATGATCATGTACAGAATCCCCACACAGTGGGGTGGTAGTGCAAAGTGCAAAAAAACATGGGGAAGACACATAATCGGATTGGGGGGCGGGGGGAGGGGGATGGATGGGCGGGAGATATACACAACAGACATAGCTCATATGTAAAAAACATAGTGCACATGGAGAAAGAGCATAAAGTAACAGAAATTAAAATAAGCAGCAGATCACCCCAAGGATGAGCGGGAAAAGGATAACACATAGAAGAAAGAAGACCACACACATGGGATTGTAAAAGGTTTTTCTTTATGGTTACATGTGGATTGGTTTAGAGAGCTTCCGGTTTTCCCGGACGTTGAGGTGAGTGGGCCATATAACGAGAAAGTAAACAAAAGAAAAGTATTATATTTTTGAACTTTTACAGTTGTTTTTGCTTTTTTAAATGTGTATTTATTTTTTTCATTTATGCCCCTGAATTGATCTATGTCCTATGGATATAATACATTCAAGGACACTGAAGGTGTATTGTATTGTATGTTTTGATGACATTCATTGTTTTTATGTTCTTTTATTGCCCCTGAGTAAGTGTATATCATATGGATAGACATACAGGGAGATAATAAATGATTGATTGTAATGTTTATGGTTTTTTCATGATTTCAAAGGATTAGCTGGCTTGATTTCTACATTGTTGTGTGTTGTATTATTTATTTAGTTTAGACATGTAAGTTTAATGGTTTTTCCAGTAGTTTATTCTGGGGTTGCTTAGTATATCGGCTGTTTATTTTGGGTAGTTAGAATTAGTATGATGGTGGTTACTTTGAAGTAGACTTTTTTTATCAATGGTTTGGATTGAGGAATGTATAGTGAATACACATATATATATATAATATATATATATATATATCACAACAAAAGAAGAAATATATTAGCGCCAACCTATACTATATAAAATCATAAAGAGTAAAAATAAAATAAAGTGAAATGGAAAATGTTATTAAAATAAAAGTAAAAAACCTATGCAAGGAGCAGTCGGATGTAGTAAAATATATTAAAATAATGGAACCAATAAAAACATAATAAAATATCAAAAAAGAAAGTCCAGAAAAAATATGTAAAAGATATACAAATCCCAAATGTTCCAATTGATATCCAAAAAGAAGTCCTGCAAGCCCGAATGAAGGGAACACCACTTCCTTAGGATATCTACAAAACACAGAAAAAACAGGCGCAACTCATAGCAGTAAAATTGTATAACAATAAATTTATGATGTATAAGGGATAAAATGCACACTCACAAAAAAGCTGAAAAAAATGCGTTTTGAGTACAACTCAGCCCGTTCAGACGCCGGAACCCGGAGGAGGACTTCGGTGGTGTGTGGATTGTCCACGGTGTTGTCTTGCCACAATAGCCCTTGGTCCTGGCAGGACGAAAGCCACGAGGGACACCGCCTCACTCTCTCGGTGGCTGCTACACAGAGCATACACTGAATAGAGTCTCCGCGTGAACTCGATGATGTCGCGAGGTTTCAGCCGGAGGAGAGTTCACAGTGTAAACAGGAACTTGAATGTCTGAATGGCTGGTAGCAAAATGCTAGCAAAGCAAGCAGGGAGGGCAATAATGTAGATGAGTCAAATAAATATATAACCTGGACAGTAGGCTCAACAAGCAATCAGGGTAGATTATTTAGTTGCACATAATCACATTATTATCCCCTGAGGAAAGGTCATTCTGTAGACCGAAACGTTGGGTTTCTGGATGATTTTGCTTTCACTAATACACTTTGATTTTCAACATTGAGTGCTGTCTCTTGTTACAATCCTTGGAACGATAACGTATAACTCATTCTCTATATGGGACGTGCACCTGTGGCTTAACAGCACCTATTGGAGTGCCAAACTGCCTTATCTGACTATATATATATATAATATATAATTTAAAATATATATATATAGTGCAGAATAAATTAGTTTTCGTATTAGGTGATACCTTTTTATTGGACTAAAAATGTATGTCATAGGAAGGATTCCTAATACTGATGAACTCATTTATTCTGCACTATCGCAACGGACTAACACACGCTCTTTTCGCTTATATATATAATATATAAAGACAGAAAATAGCCATGTAGTCCAGTTACGATAGTGCAGAATAAATGAGTTCATCAGTATTAGGATACCTTCCATGACATATATATATATATATATATATATATATTATATATATATATATATATATATATATATCTATTATATATAATACCCACTGTACAAATGAATGGTTGAGGGTTGGTATCGGGGCAGGGTGGGTTAACCCCCTTAATACTGTCACGGTTAGGTTATTATTCACTAAGGTGGATTAAGGGGTTAACTGAAAAGTAAAAATATTTGCAATGTATGGTTTGCCAACGGAGCCGTTTGAGGACAGGATGCCCAGCTCATTGCCAGGTAGTAAGTAGAACTCTATTATTTACTTTATTTATGCTTTTTTTATGTGTTTACTAATGGGCAAATAATCTATTATACATATCTGGATAATAGTATTTTGCACATTACTGTATGTGTTTGGGGGGGATTTTTTTTATTTAAATGTATAGGATAGGTTTATTTTTTGTACATACGGTTGGTTCCTTAGGTCTGCGGGGACCTCTGGAGACCACCTGAGGTCTCCCCGGACTTCCCACAGGTACAAGGCTGCGGACTCATGGGAGAACCTGCGGTTGAAGAACCGGGGGGGGCCACATCTGTGGGGGCCCACGACCGTAGGGACCACCGAGGGCCCCCAGACGCCCATGGGAACCACCCAGGACCCTCAGACACCTGTGGGGCTGACCGGGGGCCCCCAGACACCCGCGGGCCTAAAGTTGAGACCCCATTTGGGGCCCACTGTGACCCGGAGACCCATGGTGGACACGGCGCCTGGCGGGAACACCCGTAGGCCTCCAGACCCTGTGTGAAACGTGGCTGGGCCACTGTGGGCCTGCGGACATCCACCAGGACACACTGGGGACTCCCGTGGCGAGGGGTATTAACCTGTATGTAAAAGAAATAATCCGGTATTTATGGGGGGCAGAGGGGGTGGGTTATGTTGTTTATTAAATATAGTGATGTTATTGTGCTTAACGGGGTTGGGGGGAGTGGGTGGGTATTGAGCCCAAGGCCGGTGGATAAGGCCTCCTGTGGGTAGTGGGGGGTTAGGCATCACGTGGTGGGTAGTGGGGGAGGGGTGTTGGTGTATAGGCCTCCCGAGTGGTGTGGGAGGGTGGGTTAACCCCTTAATGACTATAGGGTTAATGACGCAAACGTGATTAAGGGGTTAGGGGACATTACATTGGCTATTTTTATTCTTTGTGATGTTTTGCAGCAAGCGAGGGGACATGGGCAGGATGAAGATGAGATGAAGACGGCCTTCATCGTGGTTGCTGGAAAAGGTAAGTAAATATGTATTACTGTATTTATTGTGATTAATGTATTTAAATGGGCAAATATTATTATCCATATGTGAATAATAGTAATTTTGCCCATTACTGTATTGTATGTGTTAGGAGGCAGGGGGAGGGGGTGTATATAGTTAGAAATATTGTTTATTTTTTGAGGCACACCATTGGTACTGCAAGCCCGCGGGGACCCCGGGACTCCCGCAGGGAATCCGCGGACACCCGGGATGGCCACGGGGACCCCCGGACCCCTGCTTGGTCAGCCAGGGACACCCCCGGAGGACCGCGCGGGGTCAGCGGGGACACCCGCGAGGACCGCCGCGGGGTCAGCCGGGGACATCTGCCAGCCTGTTGTATGGGGTTGCGCCTGCAAAAATGTAAACAAATAAATAAATCTGCTTTTTATCACCTGCTTTGGCTGGTGAGCTTGTTTCAGCGCAACTTTCAAGTATGATAAGTTAGCGGAGCTTAGAGAATCGGTAGAAAAAGCAGAGAAATCAGGCAAAAGCTGATTGTACGAGCAAAGTTTGACTTAGTAAAATTTCTTGAAAAAAGACCGTTTATTTTGAGCTCAAAGTGCCTTTTAGCATGCTCTGTGAATCGCGCTCAGCGGAAAATCACATTCTAAGAGCATTTGCGTTTAAAAAACGACTTATCACAACCTAGTGCATAGCCCCCACAGAGTGTAATTAAATGACCTGGCACAGGCTTGACAAGTAACGATTTGTGTAGGATGATGATCAGTTGTTGCAGTTGTAAACTAAGACATTGAGCGGTGCGATTATGTACCTACATGTTTACCCAAATAAATAAGGACTCAAGTTAATCAGCCCGTATCACACCATGATTGATCGTTATCGTTAGTTTTTGAATGTGAACTCAACACATGCTGTGCTGGTTGATTTATAATTCCACTGTGTGATTTATCGATCTTTTTCTGGGTTATTTCCTGACCCTGATATACTTACTTCTTCATGATAGTCTGCCCATACCTAGCACTTAGCGGTAGCGCTATTAGGTGTAGAGGTCCCCTCTGGCTTTCTCGTCCTCCTTTCCCCCCCTATCTCCGCTGTGTGGGAGGCTGTTGCGGGTGGCAACAGGCTTGCCGCAGGCGGCACCTCTGCAGGGCGCGCCATGTTTGTTGTTGCTGCACATGTGCAGATGGGGGAGGAACTCGGCGACCATGTTGTGATTGGCCACGCATGCGAAGTAGGTCGCGCATGCGCAAGAAATGCAGGTGCAGCGGCCATAACAGGAAAGGCTCCATGCAGGGACTACAAGTCCCATGAGCTCTAGGTAGTAGTTATGCGGGGGGGTGGAACTCACAAGACAGCCCCATGCACAGGCATGATCTTTGAGTCTCTGGTAATTGCGGCTGCTTTCCTAGTTGTATCGGGTCCGTTGAGCCGTCACGTGGGGCGCAACTACCGCGAGAGGAGGAGAGAACCCAGAAGTCCTGTGACGCGACCACTGGAGGAGACGTCAGCGCAAACGGACCCTCCGTGAGAGCTTTCCACCACCAGGCACTCACTCCTCTCCACTCCCGGGCAACTCTGCGCCGCACCTTATGCTCCTTATGCCTGCGCATGGGGCTGTCTTGTGAGTTCCCCCTGCCTACACTATTTGTATCTGTATCTTCCTGAATATATTTTGTGGATCCTACCATTACGGTTTCAGTGGTAATTTTGTGCAACTCAACCAGTGTGCAGCTTTCATAAAATGTTGTCCACATGAGGAGACTTTTTTATTTTTATTTTTATTCACACTGAGGGTGTGTTTCTCATCTGTGTGTTTTTACACCCGTTGTTTTTCCCCCCCCTTTTATCTCTTTTTTTTGTTTGTTTTTACCCATGTATCAAGTATCCCTCTGTTTATTGTAAGAGGTCTTTTTCACATAGGCTTTGTGCCTTTTTATTCTTATCCTCTCAGTCCATTTGTTTTAGGGTTTTGTGTATTCAGAGTTGCACTATATATCTTGTTTTTAATTTCCTATGTTCCCACCGGTGACCTGCGCTCTCCTGATTTCACAAACCACAACATACCAAGGTTCATCTAGGAAGGTCCAGCAGGTCTAGCAGCAAACTGTCACTGTTGTATATTTTATTGTTTGTTGTATTGTTTAATATTGTACGTTCAGAACATCAACAGGAGCATGGAAACAAAAGAAAACAGACGCACAACGCCAAATAGTGAAGCAAATTCACAATAATTATAGAATTAAAAAGGGGGTAATATATCTGCGTACATAAAAAAGTTGGTAAAAGGCATGTACTGTTTACCACTCGGCAGCTGTTAACTGTAGAATCGGTTGCTTTCCCTCTGCTGATGCAGCTCAGTTGATTCTGGGGCGGACGTCAGTCTTTCACTCCCAAGGTGATTTCCTTCATGCAGCCAGGTTCAGCAGCTGGTACTGGGGCTCGGTGAAATCGTCTGCTTCCTGGCCGATATGAAGCTGCTCCTGTACCTCGGCAGATGTATCTCTGCACGAGTTAAAACGCAGCTTGCTGGGGTGCCCTCAGCGTGCCACGATGCGCTCTGTCTCGGGACGCTGTGTAATGACGTCACTGTCACAGCAGTGGGGGATTCAATAGGGAAGTTTGAACAGTCTTACAAAGTCTCTCACAAGTGTCCAAAACAGCACACAGGTGAAAATAAAAACAGGACAGGCCAATCCAATACATTAGACAAAGGCCAATGTAGCAGATATAAGGCAATAGAATGTACATCCAACTATGTTCGTAGTTACGATCTAGTTGATGTAACATTCTATGCCTTATATCTGCTTACATTGGCCTTTGTCTATGTATTGGCCTGTCCTGTTTTTATTTCATCCTGTGTGCTGTTTTGGACACTTGTGAGAGACTTTGTAAGACTGTTCAAACTTCCCTCATTGAATCCACCACTGCTGTGTAGACAGTGACGTCATTACACAGCGTCCCGGAGGAGAGCGCATCGTGACCACGATGCTGAGGGCACCCCAGCAAGCTGCGTTTTAACCTCTGTGCAGAGGATACACCTGCCGAGGTACAGGAGCAGCTTTATATCGGCCAGGAAGCAGGAGCGATTTCACCGAGCCCCAGTACCAGCTGCTGAACCTGGCTGCATGAAGGAAAATCACCTTGGGAGTGAAAGACTGACGTCCTGCCCCAGAATCAACTGAGCTGCATCAGCAGAGGGAAGCAAGCACCCGATTCTACAGTTAACAGCTGCCGAGTGGTAAACAGTGTGATACACACTACATGCCTTTTACCAACTTTTTTCATGTACGCAGATATATTACCCC
>WSYH01017269.1:0-12112 GCA_036426205.1 Ascaphus truei | reverse complement strand
TATTATATCTATGTATATATATATATATAATAAATATATAAAATATGTCAGTAAAACCAACACTTTTAATGTGTGTATATTGACAATATGTTAAGGGTTATATGTACACGAGGTGATTTTTATATTGGTGTGATTATATTTAAGTTTAAATAATAGGGTTTTAAATTTGTTTTGCCTATGCATTGACCTGTCTGGGTAATGTGATTTTACCATCAAACAGGTTTTTTTAATTAAAAGCCTGTATGGTAACCACATAATATCTCTGTAAATGCGGGTGTAACAGAAACAGTAGTGATGGCAGTAAGTAGGACACCTTGTATGAAACCTTTAAATGGTGTAAACATGAGTGATTAAGTAAAACACTTGTTTAGTCCAATACTTTATATGGCTACAGTTAGTAAGTTTCACAAACATTAGGCCTGTATTATTAAAATAATGTGTTTTCACACAGGAGCATGAGATGTAATGTTTTCTGAAAAATACATCTATTACCAGTTTATATCGTACAAATATAAAATATTAGATATATATATAATTGGATATATATATATAGATATATATTATATCTATATATATATATATATACTAGATTTATTAATAACGTGTGTGTGATCATATCCTACATACTACATATATAGTATATTCGACAGCCCGTATGTTTTAAACCAGAACACATCAATAGATTAAAGAGGACACTACAGGGCACAGCAAGGTGAAGGTAGAGTAGAGAGTTTTACACTTAATCCTGCTGGTACAAGCGACAAAAACGAAAATGTTTGCAGTAAATAGATGTTTGTTTTAATTGCATGGATAATTTAACATGCAATGATTACATCAAGTAACACACCCAAGACAATGTTTGCAGGTAAGTCAATTGCACAGCTCTCTACCAAGCACTGGGGGTCCCTGGTGGACACATTAACTGAACAAGATTACTACATCAATAGTTAATACACTATTCAGTTAATGAGGACTGTTTAACATTTCCAAAACTTGCACGTTACAAGACAAGAACATACTTTTGAAAGTTGAAAAACACATGTCTTTAGCATACAGTACATTATTCATTAATACTCTGAAGTCAACAAAACAAGGCAACAGACATTTTAGTGTAATTATAACATTTTTTTGTTTTTTTCCTTTGAGAGCGAGTAAACAGCCTTCTTTGTTCTTTGGATTTCCTTTTCGTTTAGCACACACTTTAGGCACAACAGAGCACTTTGGTGGCTCTTGCACTTACGGCAGATGGCTGTGGCGTCTGGCACCTTCACGGGCAGGGGCTTTGGCCAAGTGAACGTGTTCACGATCAGGGCTTGTGGGCAGTGATCACCGACAGGGCTTGTGGGCAGTGCTTTTCACGGACGGACTGGTGGGCAGTGACTGTTCATGGACAGGCTTGTTTGGGGGCAGTGCTGTTCACGGACCGGCTTGTGGGCAGTGACGTTCAACGGCAGGTTCTTGTGGGCAGTGACTGTTCACGACAGGTTTTGTCAGTGACTCACCAAGGGCTGGGCAGAGACTGTTGAGGGCATTGGCATGTATCACCGACAGGCTTGGGCAGTACCCTAAGCACCGACAGGGTCTGTGGGCAGTCACCGCCAGGCTTGACTACCATGTGAGCAAGGTGGTACCCATACGTGCACAAAACATGGTTGGTCCGTTTTGCATGTTCCCTGCTCGTATAATTGCTTTGTGGTTTTTTTTTTTGTTGTCGCCTCTCTTTGTAGGTTTCGCTCTCCTGATTTTGCTACAGATGGCAGCGTATGATGTTCTTCAAGAACTGTCACAGATAATGTCTGCTACTTGACCGGTAACATTCCGACCTGGGGGAATGACATAGAGCATGTGGCGAAAACATTACCAACATGTAAAGAAACTGCTGTGAGGGTTTGAAGGTGGGAAACTTGGTACATACAGTAGTATTCCAAATAATTAGCTTGGGTTTTGCTGCCAAAACCATTGCTCTTATGACGTGTTTAGTTTTGCAATTTGTTTAGGCACTTCAACTGAGACTCTGTGAGAGTTGCCAATGTTGATATCGTTTGTTCCTGCAGTTGAATCATCCTTCCGAACACTGTTCAATCAATCAGAATGGCGAACGATTTATGCTTCCACAATTTTTCCCTCTGAAGCTAACTATTTGCATCGTATGGGTATTACTGGATGACTATTGGCTGTGTAACTGTTTTCTATGGGAACCTTCATGGTACTGTTGTGTTTTGTGTGTATATGTGGCATAGCAACATCAATCTCATCATCATCATCATCATCATAATCTCTCATCATATCATCATCATCTCTCACATCTTAATCTCATCCAGTTCTAAATAATGTACACATTCATTGAAAGCATGTTAATCTCTGCTGTTTAATAGTAATTATACTGTGTCATAAGTACACAAACCATTTTCCATACGTTTATATACTTCCCATTAAAACACCTTGACTTACGAATAATGTTTGGACTCAGTATGAAATAGAATTGAATGAACAAGTTGTTTCAACTCACAACCTCCTACAGATACTTAACATCACAAAACCAAATACATGTTGTATTAAACTTAATTTTCACTGACACTATAATCCGATTTAAATGACAAACATGGGCAAAACAAAGTGACATGCAACACAAACATATAGAAGTGCACATATTATATGCCCCACGCTCATAACCCCACCTTCTAGGGGTGTTGGCTGCACTGACCCAAGGGAAGACACTTGTTTCCGTCTCAGGTTGACACATGTCTCCCAGGGGAAACACTATATCAACAATAACATCAGTTTGGTACATTTACATGGTAAATATTGAACAAACGTTTATTTATGTCATGGTATTTGAGAATCTACAGCATCATTCCTACAAAATGTGTTGGAAGAGTGAACATAAATAGTTGTATATGTCTGTGTGTATTCTTGAAATTTACATGCTGTCCCGTTTATTTGAGTCCATACAACATACTATGTTTCTGCAGCTTATGCGTTAGGATAAAATTGTTACATTTGTAATAAAAAAAAATTGTTGTTGCTATCATCATCTAATGTGACATAAGGTACATAGATGAACATTCCACCAATGTTATCATGAAGTGGTCATAAGCAAAACAAATTCGTTTTTGGTAGAGATAATGTGTGTGTACATTAGATAACGTGTGGCCACCCTGCATGTGGCTGCACTCACAACACAACACTGCACTTGTGTGATAATGTGTTGTTGATATCAGTTGAACTATATGATATAGTGACAAATGTGTGACGTTCGTTTGATAAGTATGACTTGTTGGGGGATTTAGTACCTAGAGTGAAGCTGTCAAATGAGTGTGATTACCTTCATTTTGCTAGTACGTTTGTAAGAACGGTATTCCCTCCCCAAAAACATAATCAGTCGACCTTACAATTTACTTCAAAACATGTGAACAATGGTGTGGACATAGTACCGTAAGATGACCCCTGTAATTTGGGTGTTGTGTTCTAACCCACCCCCTGTTGACGTCTGCTGTGATGACTATTCATTGCAGCTGCTTTAAACACACAATGGTTAGAGGAGCAAAATAGTCGCAAAGTGTGCAAGTTATGAAACAATACAGTAACATATGCGATACGGTGCTCTTATGCGTCTGTATATGAATCAAAGCAAAAAAATGGACACTTTATTAAAACATTAGAACCTTTTTGGCTAGTGATGTGTAGGCCGTGCATTTTGCATATATCGATGCATGATTACATAGGCCAGTAATGTCGGTTTGTATGGAGTTTAAATAATATACAGATTAATTTATCATTTTATGTTCTGTAACAGTAGCTAGTATATTCTCAAAAAATTTTCCATGTGTTACACATGTGTGCCTACCGTTGTATCCCCATCTTCGCCCACCATAAATTGCTTCCCACTGCAGCAAACATTGTGGGAATTACTGATGCAAAATTGAGCACGCAATGCAACGTGGATATTAGTTACTTGCTTTTAGTAGGGACTACAACAATCTAATGTGTCTATTTGACCACAGAGAGAAGAGAGAGAGGAGAGAGGAGACGAGAGAGAGATGAGGAGAAGATGAGAGTAGAGGAAGAGAAGAGAGAGAGAGATAGAGATAGAGAAGGAAGAGAAAAGACATATACAATTATAGTGTGGTATCTCTTATTGGGAAGTGTCACTATCAAAAAGTGCAGTTGGAATGTTTAAATGAACTGTTGCACGACCGCCTCCTAGTTCCGATATATTTTTCACCTGGTGGAAATTGTGAGGGATAAATTCCGATGTCCCTGTCACGGGTCAAGCCTCTCCCGACGAGGGAAGTAATTTTCCCCGAACTCTCCTCCAATGGAGTAATATCAGCGCTGTGGTGGCGGCCCCACTCCCAGTGCCAGTAGGCATGCACCCGTTGGTCTTGTATTTTCTGTTTTTTATTTTGACCCCTAATATCGTAACATCTTCGCTTGCGACGCATTCTCCTGTATCCTGACACGATCTCCAATGCATTGACACCAATTACTATTGTGTCCTATCTTTTTTTTTTTTTGCTTGAGACTTGTCCGCGCTTGAAAAACACATCCAAATATATGACGTTATAATGATAATACAACCACCAGTTTCACACTGACTAGCTGTCCAGAGAAAAGCAAACTGCGTTTTAGGTGTATACGTGACATCCATGAGCATCCTACAAAAACCTAACAGTAGTTCAAGGTTGTATTATATGATTGCAGTTATCGCAAATTGTACGCCTGGGTTTTGTGTCTTGTAACGCATGATAAAAGCTGTGTTGCCCACACTAATAACATAGAAGATATCGTAACCCATATTTGCATATGAACCCAAAAAACTCACATGACCTAGTCACATGATTTTAGCAATAATGGAAAGGTACCTTCCTCAATGTCCATAGAGACTGTCATAATGTCCGAATTCCCAGTGACAAGAGCCCTAGTTTCTTGGTCATTTGAAGCGGATTACGTGGCTTCTCCCAACTTTCTTCCGAGCACGTTTAGGCTCGAGCTTCACTGCGCTGACTGACTCTCATTCTTCCAATGGCGAAGCCTCCAAACGCTGGCTACCATCAACACGCCACCCCACCCACCGCAGCACTGCCATCCACCGCACGAGCCACTCCGTCACGCATACTCACTCCCAGCACCATCCCCCGCCAGCACCACTCACCCAGACACATCAACACTTCCACCACTCCCAGCAACAGCATCACACCTCTCCCAGCCCAGCCACACTCCCACTCCAGCAACACATCTCCACTGCCCAGCCAGCACTACCCACTCCCAGCACCAGCACTACCCACTCCAGCATACAGCCTCCACTCCCAGCAACACCACGACATCCTCCACCACACTCCACTCTAGTCAGCATCTCCCCCTACCCTACTTTCACAAGTCTTACTCCCGTCAATCACAGTAGCACTACACTCCCAGCCAGATCATTCACACTCGCGCATACGCACTCCAACAGAACAAAATGTACGCATCACACGAACATCACTCTCACATGAAACAGTACAGTTACAACTCAAGACAAGCGTCACATACACAGTCAGTCATTCAATATGCCAAAATCCCCCAGACTGCGTCTCTCTCGCCACTTCTGCGGTCCATACAACTTACAGGAGATCAACACCATCACAAACGAAAATTACAGCCACGAAACAATTCATACAGAAAAGTAAAACAACAAAGGGCAAAACTCTCACAATCAGTTAGTAACTTGCATACGCGATCTGCTTCCCTCACCAGGAAGATACAACACGTCTACTCTTAAATATGCCCGATCCATACGGCTTGCTTCCTCTGATTCAGCAAGATTTGACATTGGACCACCTACAGAAACACCCCGCCAGCGCCGCCTATACACCGGTGTGATCGGCAAATCATCGTGGAGTGGCGCGATTGTGTTTTCGGTTCTCATTTGAAGACTTCGGCACTTCTGAATACGAGAGGGGAAAATCGCAAATAACTAACTATCGGTTAAACTTTCCGATTTCACTAATCGTCGCTTACTCGTCATGGTCCCATAGTTCGATCCCGATGTGACCGCAACCGGATCACTGGGTTGTTTAGATACATTGTCAGACTTTCGTCACGAACCGCGTAGGAGGTGTCGCCATTTAGCGTGTGTTCTAGTTTTATTTGTGGACATCTGCTATCTATCACACCACACTTTTGTGTCCCCGCGACTCCCCAGCACCTCCACCTCACAGTCCCCGGAACAACGGACCAGGAATCGCAGTGGACGTATCAAAGCTCCCTGGAGTCTGACCACGGATCTAACAGACCATGCCGTGGTCGGTCACATACTGAGGATCGAACTAGCTTTCAAGACAGGATTTAGAGACCAATGCTATAGACCTGGGAGATAAGGACATCATCCCTTAAGTGGCACAGAAACTTGACCGGTGTGGTGCAGAAGGCTGTCGAGTAACATGTCCATAACATTACTTTTACCTATTATCCTGATGTTTACGTGTAAAACTTACTCTATACTTTTCACATTATATCTAAATAATACACACTATGGGTTTTGCACTGTTTTTTCTTTGTGTTGTTGCTATAGTGCTGTTGGTGGAGCCCATTCCACTGGCATTCAGCAGGCGCAGCAGTCCTCAAGTTTAATTCATTGAGTAGAGGGTCATTTAACTTGTTTTGCACACACTTGCTACCACTATTATCACAAAAGAATATTAGCATTATAGATATACCACTTTGTTATCAAACATGTTTCAATACACAATCACTATTTGAGCGCGGTTCACCTTTATTTTATTTCAGCTAATATATGAGCATTTCTACACCGGTCACCTGAGATCCACTAGACTACTGAAGCACAGAAGCATCAGTCTGGTAGTCTCTCCTTCCCATCCTCAAGAACTACGGTCAGGTCCCAATGGATCCTGTGGCATATGAAGCTCGATGGTTAAAGCAATGGGGGACACTTGAGGTACCTATAGTAGGCAAACAGAAACGAGTGTAGATAAAACTCCCAGTATTTCCCTTCAGCCTCTATGAATGCCAAAGCACTGCTTCAGGTTACTAACATGAACCGCTCACAAGTGAGGGGGTTAGGCAGCTTCCCGGTCTCAGTTGCTGACCCACCCCCACCGGCCCCGGTTCGCTGGGCTCTTCTTTCTCTTGAGCCCTACCTCACCCTCGTCGCTTGTACCGAGTTGTCCCGGGATCTTCTGGGGCCCTGTTCTTCTTCCCACTTGCTTTTTCTTCACGCACCCCCCATCTGCTAATCTCCTTGCTCACGCTCCATTTTCTCTTTAGCTCTCTCCTTTTTCCCCGAGCCTTCAGCCCTATATTATTGCCCTACTTTTCACTCGCAAGTTTGGGTGTTCTCTCTCCTTTTTCTTACCCTTTATCAAGTTTTGACCTCCCCCTCCCTCAATTTCGTCCTTGACAGCTCTTTCTGGAGTGGTTCAGGAACTCAGTTCACAGCAGAGCCCCGGTCCCCTCCTCTTTTCTGTCCTCGCATACCCAACCCGCCATCCTAATGCCGATGTCGAGCCGTCACCTCACACACTCTTCATCCGCGTGATTTTCCCGCCTGGTCTTAATTCACCCACATCGAATCCAAGAGAAAGTGCAACAATCAGATATAGAAATTTTCCTACTCTAGAGAAAATCCCTCTCAATGCTTAGTCACTTTGCTGTTATCAGGTGGTTAGGACGCTGGGCTAGGGTGGCAAAATCCACCAATGGGAATTAGTGCTTGCCGTCCAGCTAGGAATCGTCAGAGGTCCCATATGTCAATAGCTTCCCTTGGAAAGGTTTCCCAATTTACCAGTTAGTGGGTTAAGGGAGCCTTCACACACTTGCCTACTAGCTGGAAGATATCTTTTATGCTGTGCTGCCCGCATACCAGATCGTCACTTATACTGAGGTGTGGATGTATATGTGCAGCACTGCAGCAGAAAGGAGCGTGTCCGGAGTGTGGTGTTTTTGGCGTTGCCAGGACAGTTGGGAATAGTTGTAGCAATACTTGCCGTACCGGTACCGAAGAGTCGAAGTCGTTGCCGTCTAGCCAAGGTCAGGGAGAGAGAGAGATACGGGAGTACGAAGGGTCACAAAGTAGTCGACGGAGGTGAGACAAGCTGCAAGGTCCAGGTGGGAGCCGGGGTAAAGAGCCAGAGAGAACGTCCGCCAGCCGGGTCGCAAACCTGAATAACGAAGAGCAAAGGGAAAAGCCAGAATAGACGTAGTAAGCAGGACTATGTCGGCGATTTGTGAGAGAGGCAACACGGTACTCTATATTGTGGCTGACCAAATAGGGAACGGAGGCCAGACCTGGAGGGGAACATGAGGAGATGTCCTGGATTGTCCAGAATATGCAGCAATCCGCTCTGGTGGGGAGCTTTAGGCCTCAGTCCAGGGTTCCGGACGGGAGTGATGAGGCGAGATTAGGCCACAGGGAAAGCGGGTGCTTTCCCTGGCCTTAGACAGCGTGCCGTTCAGGGGGCGGGCCGGGGGTGGGCCGGGGGGCGGGCAGTGACTGTCACGGAGGGTTTGCCCTCATTGGCACGAACCGCTCACGTACCGGCACTGAGCTCCGGCAAGCGGTATTTAAAAAGTACCTAAGACATGTAGGCTTCTGAGCGCTTGCGAGAAGCGTAGGCGAGCCCTATAAGCCGCCTCATTGCAGCTGTAGGGGCTCACAGGTAAGGTGCCCAAGCACACCTCAGCCACGGCTCAGCGAGGTAAGCGCTGACATGCTGAGGCCATTAGGGTAAGGGCAGCCTTGTGAGATTTGGGGACGTGGTTTTACTGCCTACTGCATGAAAAATTATCCTTGCCTGCCGCGCTCTGTAAGGTAGGAGAGCGCTGCGCCCGGGACCCAGGAGGGAAAAGCCAGCAGAACGCCATGAGAGGCCGCGGAGGCAGCGGCCGGCCCCCGCTGAGAACGAGGGGGGCGCCCCCGCACAGCTGAGAGAGGCGGGTGAGGAGAGGAAGAGTATCCGGCCAGCGGGGGCAATTCCGGAGGTGAGAGGGGTCACGTTGTGAGTGTCGCGATCCACGCATCCTCCAGTACCCCCCCCCCTTCAGGGTCCGCCTCAGGGACCGATCTCCCCATGGTTTGGATGGGAACTCTTACGGAAGCGTTGAGAAGTCCTGGGGCGTGCATGTATTAAGAGGTACCCAATACCTGCTTCGGGTCAAAGCCCTTACCAATGGACTAAGGGAATTACCTACCCCTCGAGAGATGGGAGAATCTATTATGGTTTAAACAAACTCGTTACTCTTCATTGCCTGTATGATCCGGATCTGGGTTAAGAGTGTGGTCCGGAAAGAGGGGGACTGGAGATGAAACGGTGTTTTACGACGAGATGTGTGAAAAAAAAATTAGAATCTCATGCTTTGAGGTAATTGAAGACGGAAGGCCACCAGGTTTACTGTCAATGTAGGAATGGGCCCAGAACTCTAGGTGTCATTTAGGGGCACAGGGTTTTGATGGTGGCTATTTTTTGTAGAACAAACCAATTCAAACAATATCTGAAATAGACATAAAACGCATTATTAGCGAACACAATTTACAACATAACTACAAATAAAACACCAATCGCACCATTTTATTACCACTTACGCAGGAAAAAAACAAACAATCACATCCACATAAGAAAATGACATTAAAAAACCAACCAGCAAACCAAGCCACAAAATGCCCTTCAAATATTGTCATAATAATGTATTAATTGCTAACACTAAGGGACAGAATTAATATATTATCCGTCAATGTGCTCCCCCTAGAAAATCAAAAAAAACACATCAATTGTAAGGAATCGGAGGCCACGTCCTTGCGGGGCGTGACCCCTCCTTACCACTACCAGTACTGCAGCTGGCTCTGCTTGCACTGCCCCCGTCGCTACCCATGCCGCCGCCCCGGTGCATAACTGAACTCTGCCACGTCGCCATCTTTGGATTCTGTGAACACTGGTGTACAGACCCTCAGCTGGGCTCTTACTATTTCTGTCTCTCAGCCACTCACGAGCCGCTCCTGAACGCCTCCCGCATGCCCCTCGTCGGTTGGTCACTTGTCCGCTTTAAATACAGCTGTGACTTCACATTCCTTGCTCGCTGCTCCTTGCTTTCATGTGTAGCCTGGGAAACTGTGTCGTGCTCGTTGGTCTTTTCTTCCACAGATGTGAAACGGCTTGTCTGAGACCCTCTGGCTCCGACTCAGCTACCATCACGATTCTTACATCTCAGACCTTGGAACAAAGACGAAACGGATGTAACTCCGGAACGGAACTCCTATACCCTGAACTCGGCAAGTACACCGACTATTCTATCTTAACCCAGGCCCCTGGCCACGCTACAACAAATCCGGACCGCTCCCTATGACTGTCGGGGGTATATTCAACATCCCAACCTCAGTACAGGGGACTGGCCTGGTCTATGGGCTGCACAGCGTGACATTATTGCAGAGCCCAACAGAAACAGACATGACTGGGTGGGCAAACAATCAGGGGACTGGCGCATTGCATTTGATACTTGGGAACTCAGATTCACAAGCCTGTACAACGCTTTCCAGCTCAGCTAAAGCTCTTACGGCCCCAGCCGCGCAGGGTGGCGCCCGGCCATCAGAATCAGGATTCCTACGCATATAAAGCATATGGGGACAATTAGCCTGTCGTGTTTTTTGAATCAATGTGAAATACAATTCTGAGATTTATCCAGACTGTTCCCCACCGGACGCACCAAGGTATAGCCTATGTTTACTTTCTTCTAACAGGGGACATTGGCGTGGGGGCTTCTCCCATATGGGGCGTGCGTGCCAGATTGGAAACCACCCAGATTACCAGCTCTCCGACAAGAATGTCAGCAGGTATTTGATATTCCGCCCGCAGAGATACTGCCGCTGCTTATCTTGTTCAATTGTCTCAAGGCGTAGGTCCGTAGCCAAATATGCATTGGATTCCAGCTGTCGCGGGCGGAGACGATTGGAATCAAGAAGCCTTATTGCTGTGGTTGCACAAGGTGTGTCCGACTCTGTAAAGGGAACTTGCAGTTCGCCCAGGCCCCAGGGATTGGAGGAGGCGAAGTGTCGCCACTTGCATTACGAGTGGATCAAGCGCCTTCAACAGCGCAGTAGAATGCCAGCGTCCCAGAATTTCTCTCTTATGACCTATTCTTCCCAGATCCTTCCCAAGCTCTTGTCCTGTTATAGACACGTGGGAACCATGCAGATGCAGTCAAGAGTCCAATAATACCGACAGGACTGCTGATGATGATAGAAACTCCTGACGGATTCCGGAAAGGGCTCGTCGCCGGAATGAGGGGGTTCTTTGCTACTACTGTGGACTCCAGAACATACGGTACGTTTTGTCCTGAAGGCCAAAGAACAAAAACGACCCAATGGGGGCAAGAGGAGGGACTCAATTTTCGGGGTCAATATCTTCTACCCTAATCTCTGAAGATGAACGCCCTTAAGAGAATTATGCTTCACCGTCTTGCTGAGGGGGGTGGGGAGCGGGGAGGATTTGTTCGGCGAGGGGGTGTAACCACCGGCGGACTTTGTCATGATTGTTCGGAGGGGAGGTACGCGGGGTTGGGGGTTGGGGGGGGCGCGGGGGGGGGATATATATATATATATATATATATATATATATATATATATATATATAATGTCTGTAAAACCAAACTTTTAATGTGTGTGTATATTACAATATTTAAGGGTTTATATGTAAAGAGGGATTTTTATATTGGTGTGATTTATTTAAAGGTTTAAATAATAGAGGCTTAAAATTAGTTATGGCCTATTGCATTGACCTGTCTGGTAAATGTGATTTACCATCAAACAAGGGATTTAATTTTATTTAGAAGCCTGAAGTGTTACAACCAATAATATCTCTGTAATGTAGGTGTACACAGAACATAATGATGCCAGTAAGTAGGCCTTGTATGAAACCTATGTAAATTGTGATAAACATGAGTGAATTAAGTAATAAACATTTGTTTTAGGCCAATACTGTTATAGGCTCACAGTTAGTATAGTTCACAAACATTAGGGCTGTATTATTAAAATACTGTGTTTTCACAAGGAAGCATGAAGTGTATGTTTTCTGAAAATACATCTATACCAGTTTAGATAGTACAAATCATATATATATATATA
>WSYH01017268.1:0-12113 GCA_036426205.1 Ascaphus truei | reverse complement strand
AGTGCATTCTATGCCGAGCCCACTGCTGAGCCTCATAATGGGGTGCCCCGAATTGATCGTAAGCCATCCTCATTGGAGGTTGACTAGTTCTTTGACTTCTGCGAAGTTGTTCTTCAGTCACCTCCTCTGAGGGGTAACTAGTTTCAGCTGACATTTCCACTTCTGCTCTAGGAGGGTTCCTCACGTCTACAAAGTCTCTCTGGGGTACAAAGCACGGGCTCTGTGGGTCTAATGGCTGGCTCATTGGAGTCAGCGTGTCTGCCATTGGACCAAAGGGCTCTTTACCTGTGGCTCCTTCGGGAGATGCCCCCGTGGCCGGAGGGCCCATTTGAGAGGTTCCCTCCATAGGATCCTCAGAGGTGGCATTTATTACAGTCTCTAGGCCATCCTCTGGGCGTTCAGTTTCTCCGTTAATAAAAATAGTGGGTACTTCCGATTCGTTGTCCCCTACTTCAGGTATGGGGAGTAGATGATTCCTATGCCACACCTTTACCCGGCCTTCAGAGTCCTTGATACGATATACCGGGAGGCCAGGCATCTGCGATTCCACCTCGTACACCCCTTCTCTCCACCGATCAGCCAGTTTGTGCTTCCCGGGAATGCCTAGATTACGAAGGAGGACAGCATCCCCCGGGCGGATTTCCTTGTGTCGCACTTTGTGATCATAGCGCCTCTTGTTACCCGCATTCAATTTCACCGCTGCCTTTTTAGCCAGTTTATAGGCCTGCTGTAGACTATCCCGTAATCGCTGCACATAACGAAAGTGAGTTCTGTTGGATACCCCATCGGTAGATATCCGCAGTCTCACATCTACAGGTAATCGGGCTTCTCTCCCGAACATCAGGAAGTACGGTGTGTACCCGGTAGACTCATGTCGGGTACAATTATAAGCATGTACCAATGTCTCTACATGCTTGCTCCATTCTGTTTTCTGTGAGCCCCTTAGGGTCCCCAACATATCCAGCAGGGTGCGGTTGAACCGTTCGGGCATAGCATCTCCCTCTGGGTGGTATGGGGTGGTCCGTGACTTAGCTATATTTAGTAGCCTTAACAGTTCCTTAATGAGAGTACTCTCAAAATCTCTGCCCTGATCCGAGTGGAGGCAGTTCGGTAATCCGTAATGAATAAAGTATTTCTCCCACAAGACTCTGGCCACGGTCACTGCCTTTTGATCTTTGGTAGGGAACGCTTGTGCGTACCTTGTGTAGTGGTCGGTAATCACTAGTACGTTGCCGATGCCTCGGCTATCGGGCTCAATACACAGGAAGTCCATACACACCAAATCCATAGGTCCAGAACTCTTCAGATGGGCCATGGGGGCCGCTCTGGTGGGGAGTGTTTTTCTTTGCAGGCAGCGGGTACACCTCCAGCAATGTCGTTCCACTGACTCCCTCATCCTTGGCCAATAAAACCGATCCTGAAGTAGTCCGAAGGTCTTGTCAATGCCCAGATGGCCGTGATCATCATGAAGGGCCCGGAGAATCATATTTCTCAGATGCTCCGGCAAGAATAGTTGTCGCCGGTCAGGATGGTTGTGGTATGGAATTACCCGATACAGTAGGCAATTGTCCAGCTCGAACTTCCCGAATTCGTTCAACAATAGTTTCACCAGTTCTTTGGGGGCTTGCTTAAGTATAGAGGAATTCCCTTGCTGCACAGCTTGAAGAGCCAGTTCCACCACTGGGTCTTGGATCTGGTGATGCACCAGGTCTCTCCAGGAAATGATTTTCTCTTCAGTGAGATTCATTCCTTCTCGACTCTGATAGGCCCGGGGAATGGCTCGGGGGTGGCACCCTAGTGAATCAGCGACTCTTAGCTCATAGAACGCCACCTGATCATTAACAACGGCTGCTACGGAACATAGAGCACGGATCCCAGACCCCGGAATCTCCTCCCATACTTCCTCATCCGTAGTGGGCTCCGTGACAGAGCATAGGCCCCCACGTTGGTGGGTCCGGGTTTATACTTGAGGTTGAAACTATAGTTGGCCAGGGCTGCTAGCCACCGGTGTCCGGTGGCGTCTAATTTGGCGGACGTGTTAATATAGGTCATTGGGTTATTGTCCGTTCGCACTTCAAACTGTACTCCATACAAGTAGTCGTGTAACTTGTCCACCACCGCCCATTTTAGTGCCAAAAACTCCAGTTTGTTTACAGGATAGTTCTGTTCGCTGGGAGTCAAGCTTCGGCTCGCGTACGCCACAGGGTGAAGCCCGGTGTCGTATTTCTGGTGCAGCACTGCTCCTAGGCCACTAAGACTGGCGTCCACATGTAGAACGTACTCACGATCAGGGTCGGCATAGGCCAGTACTGGGGCCCGGGTGAGACTGGCTTTTAAATTCAGGAACGCTTGTTCGCAAGCAGGGGTCCATTTATCCCCAAACGGCGTTTGTGCCGTGACTTTTCTTCGTTCTGTATCCTCCGGATAAATTCTTAGAAGATTATTCAGGAGTTTGGCTTTGCTTGAATAGCCTTCCACAAAGCGTCGGTAGTAGCCACAAAATCCTAAAAAGGAACGTAGTTCTTGGACGTTGCTGGGCCGGGGCCAATTCACCACAGACTCTATCTTCCCTGGATCGGTGGACACCCCTTCAGCGGACACAATATGGCCCACGTATGTCACGGACGGTCAACAAAACTTGCATTTGTCCAAGGATAGTTTGAGGCCCTCCTTCTGAAGTCGGTCCAGCACCTTCATCAACCGCTCCGCGTGTTCCTCTATGGTTTTCCCGAACACTATAATGTCATCCAAGTACACTAGGCATTCTTGGGGGTTCCTATCTCCCAGAGTCCGTTCCATCAGCCTCTGGAAGGTGACAGGAGCTCCGCAGATCCCTTGGGGCATGCGGGTAAACTGATAGAACCCTAGTGGACAGATGAAGGCCGTCTTCTCCTGATCTTCCTGGCCCATCGGCACTTGATAGTACCCTGACCTCAGGTCAAGTACACTGAACCATTTACTCCCCGTCAAGGCGTTCAAGAGGTCCTCGATCCGGGGTAGCGTATACTGATCGGGGACCGTGAGGTTGTTTAGTGTTCTGTAATCTACACAGAGACGGACCGTCCCGTTCTTCTTACGGACTACCACGATGGGTGAGGCGTAAGGGCTATGGGATCCTTGTACAATACCAGCTCCCTCCATTTCGGCGAGCAACCTTCTCACCTCTTCCACGTCTCGGAGGGCTAGACGACGGGAGCGTTCCCGGAGTGGGGTAGCATCGTTCATTCGAATGATGTGATGGGCACTGCGACTGCACCCCACATCCATATCACTCGTGGAGAAGACTCTTTGTCATTCTTGTAGCTTTGCCCGCAGTCTCTCCCTCCATTCATCCGGAAGCGGGGAGTCTCCGAAGTCAAAATCCAACGGGGAGTCGTTAGGGGGGGTAGTGTCCGCTGGCCGTTCATTCAGGGCCTTCTCCTCGTGGGTTACGGGGTATATTCTACCCAGCAGCTGTCGCCGATCAATACTCATGGGATACGGGGAGATATTCTGCACATACACCCAGGTTCGGTCCGGTATTTTCCCGGGCCATTTCTTTACAGAGGCTAACACTTCATAGCCTAGCCGCTGTTCATCTTGGGCCATACTCTCCAAAGAGAAGAACTGATACTCCGGACGTCGGTCCGGGTAGTGGCAGGCCGCAATCATCATCCTACCCTCTCCGGGGGGAATGTGAGTCAGTCCCCACTCTTGGCTATATAGTGTCCCATGCTCCTCCTCAGTCGCGATTTTACCGCAAACCTCTTGTAGTACTGGACACGTAGCGAGGGCCAGCAGCGGAGCCTCGCCTGCTTCTTGCAAGTACATGCGGAACACCGCGCGCACAATGTCGGTGTTAGTCCCCAAAATTATCGGAGCACTGGGGTGATCTTGAGGTTCGGGGCTCACTAGTGCTTCCACTTCCATGGGATGATGTTTACCAGTGTTCAGTTGTGGAATGTCCAACTGCACCTTTACGACCCCATCGATGGGATAATCTTCGTGGCTCAACCCCCTTAACCGTAAGGCGTCAGCAGATAGCAGCGGCAGCCGGTGTAAATGTTGATCATAAAAGGGCCTGTACACGATGGTCACTTGAGATCCCGTGTCCGGCAAGGCCGACGTGTAGATACCTTCAATAACTACTCGGATAATGGCGGTGGGGCCAATTCGATTGTTCGTGGAGGGTTGGGTTCCTGCACCGCCGTCCTGGGGGGTGCACGGCATTGACTGAGCCTGCCGGGATGCTGTTTTCCGTAGGGAGGGGCAACGGGCCCGAAGGTGTCCCATCTTCCCACACGCATAGCACTGGATTTGGCTTAGGTAGGTTTCGTTTCGCCCTGGCGGCGAATTTCGCCCCGACATAGGGCGAGGTCGGGCCAGCATCGGTGCTCCTGCGTCATCTGGGTCAGGGTCCCCATGCTCGGACACTTCGGCTTTTGGTTCCGACTTTTTGGTATCCTTGCTCCCTAGCGATGCCTTCTTCCCTGGAGTTAGTTCGCGCCCTAACAGCACTGTCTCGTGCGCTTGGACGCGGTCCATTAGGTCATGGAACGTCAAGGCTTGTCCGGGCGTTAGGCAGCCACTGACACATACGGATACTGGATGCAGGGGCAGGAGCCCCCTCAACAGCTGTGTAGTGCGCAGTCCGTCGGCCTCCACCTTAGGTACTACACCCTTCTTCACCATAGACCACAAGTCTATATGTAGACGCCTGAGGAAGTCGGACACCATCTCTCCTTCTTTCTGAGCCAGAGCATGAAATTTTGCCATCAGGGCATAGGTATCCACAGGGGTCCCATAGGCCTTGGTCAGGCAATAAATGAGGTCCGCTGCGTCAGCATCCGGGTGGTCGTCCCGGTAGTAATGCACCATGTGGGACGCTGGGGGTCGCAGGCACTCGACGATGCGCTGCCTCCGGACCGCGTCCGTGCAGGTCCACTCGGGCAGCACCTGCTTAGTATGATCCAGCCATTCTTCTATCCCAACTTCTCCTTGAGGTGTGGGCTTACTGCTGCGGCCGAGTTTATTTGAGCATTTGCCCGTTCTCGGCCGCAGCAGTAACCTGGCGCGCGCCGGAGGGTGCCGGGCGCGCGCCGAAGCCTCGGAGGAGAGGCCCGCCGATCGGGGCTTCCCCCTCTCCTCACCGGGTCCGCCGGGTCCCCCGGAACATCCCGCCGCCATCCTCACATCCGCGCGACACCAGGGCTCCCTTGGGGAGCCCTGGGCACACGTACAGGCGGCACAGGCACCCGATGACGCGTGACCGCGCATCGGTGATGCGCGGCACGCTGAGGGAGTGCGGCTCGCAAGCCGGGACATATCCCGGCTTGCGGAATGAGCCGTACTCAAATAAAGTGTGCCGCCTGTGTATCACCCGAGAACGCCTTTAACTTCCGGTATTGGAGAGACTGGGTGGAGTGGTGAATGGCTGCGGCAACCGCTGGAATAGAGGCATCGTCCTGTAGACAACCTCCAACTGAGGGGTAGGTGTTTAGTCTTGACATACTGAGTCTATCTAGCCCGGGCCTCAGAACGGAGGGGGTGGACGGAGAGCCCAGGCCTAGCACCGCCGGCCACCGTGGATTCAGACTACTGTCAGGGGTGCGGTCAGGGCCTCCTGCAACGGCACCCAGTGCGGGAACTTGTTCTCGCTGTGGGGATGAAGTGGCCAGCGGTTCAGTGAGATCCACTTGAACTATGGGGCAGTGTATGTCAGGAGCCTCCGGCAGCAATAGTATTCGGGGCAGCGCTTCGGGACATATATCCCGTTCAGTGGTGTATATGACCCGGCGCCATATCCGGTCCCGATCGTAAAAATAGTCTTTGGCTTGGGCAGTGTCCAGTAGGGGAAGTTTCCTGACCTGGTCGGTCACGGTGCCCAAGGATATAGTGGCAGGGACATGCCCCAGGGCGAAAACACAGTTCAGGGGAAATCCATGCCGCTGGGCCCACTTGCACACCTCCAGCGGGGAGGGCACAGACATGATGTAAAGCTAGTCGCAGATTTGAGAAAAAAATGATTGGGGCACCCCAGGTCTAAGCTCTCAGCAGCACCTCCAAATGTAGCCCTTTTTCTGGACACCTACCTAAGGGCTACTGGTCACTGTCTAACACCTGTGGCTCCAGGAGATCTGAGCCTCCGCTAGCTGGGAGCCTGGGGCAATACACACTCATAACATAGCGCAGCGCCTCCACTTACCCAGGATCCCCGATTCAAAAGATTTACCCTGGGCAAGAACCATACCATACATCGTGAAACAACTCAACTTTACTGCATCTGTCTGTGGCACCTCCTTCTCAACACAACATGCATGCATATATATACGCGACGGTATCATAGCATGAACACCAATTCCCAACACATATAACAGCTATTATGCTAAAGTGGCTCAGCCACACCTCAAAGGGGATATTGTCCTGTACACTCGTGGCTCGGCCACGCTCTCATAGAGTTTGTCCTTGTGACGCTTGGAAAGAATGTTATCTATCCGCTAGCCACTTGCTAGTGTCTGTTCAAGTTAATACTAAGGCGGGATCAGCGCCTGATGACCGGTGTCGGTGCACTTGCAGAATACAAAATACCTCCCGGTCACGGCGGTGACCACACCTCTTCTCAAAGGGTCCGTCGCATTGGTTCCAGACCTTCTGCTGTCGCTGGCTCCTCCGTCTGTGCCCAAACGGCAGTATCAGTCCACAACTCTGTGCGCTTGAATTTGTCTAACGTGACAATAGCTCTTCACTACGGGCGGCCCTACAACACCGCAACCTACAGTGACGCGGGGAATACTCCTAGGGACCTGGGGGGGGGGTAGTCTCTGGCCTAGGCAGGCGGGTCACGGACCCCCTGCTCTCACACTCCCTGTTCCTCGGATACTCCAACTCCTACTCCTAGCGTGATACTCTTCCCCCACGCTTCCTGTTCTCCTCCCCTACCAACCCAGCCTGTTCATTGGCTCTTCGCCCCCAGCTGACTCCTCCAATGTTCGCGGGGATCAAAGTTCAGTACATAGTCCCTTTTCATTGGTTCGCTGTTCGCGTGCTTCCTGGGCGCATGCGCGACCTTTCCTCTATACCAGTGACCTCGCAACATTGCGCAACAATATGGCGGCGCCCTGTACTAACTTGCCGCGCGGAACCCGCCGTACAGTGAACACAGACCCTGGGTATTAACACATCCTTACATTATCCCCTCCCCAGAATCCAACGTCCCTGCTTGGCTACACTACATAACATTTATACAAAAACACATAGCACGGTACATCCCCTTCAGCCTTAGATTAGGTTACACATTTCATTGAACATAACCACTACTAAGTGCATTCTATGCCGAGCCCACTGCTGAGCCTCATAATGGGGTGCCCCGAATTGATCGTAAGCCATCCTCATTGGAGGTTGACTAGTTCTTTGACTTCTGCGAAGTTGTTCTTCAGTCACCTCCTCTGAGGGGTAACTAGTTTCAGCTGACATTTCCACTTCTGCTCTAGGAGGGTTCCTCACGTCTACAAAGTCTCTCTGGGGTACAAAGCACGGGCTCTGTGGGTCTAATGGCTGGCTCATTGGAGTCAGCGTGTCTGCCATTGGACCAAAGGGCTCTTTACCTGTGGCTCCTTCGGGAGATGCCCCCGTGGCCGGAGGGCCCATTTGAGAGGTTCCCTCCATAGGATCCTCAGAGGTGGCATTTATTACAGTCTCTAGGCCATCCTCTGGGCGTTCAGTTTCTCCGTTAATAAAAATAGTGGGTACTTCCGATTCGTTGTCCCCTACTTCAGGTATGGGGAGTAGATGATTCCTATGCCACACCTTTACCCGGCCTTCAGAGTCCTTGATACGATATACCGGGAGGCCAGGCATCTGCGATTCCACCTCGTACACCCCTTCTCTCCACCGATCAGCCAGTTTGTGCTTCCCGGGAATGCCTAGATTACGAAGGAGGACAGCATCCCCCGGGCGGATTTCCTTGTGTCGCACTTTGTGATCATAGCGCCTCTTGTTACCCGCATTCAATTTCACCGCTGCCTTTTTAGCCAGTTTATAGGCCTGCTGTAGACTATCCCGTAATCGCTGCACATAACGAAAGTGAGTTCTGTTGGATACCCCATCGGTAGATATCCGCAGTCTCACATCTACAGGTAATCGGGCTTCTCTCCCGAACATCAGGAAGTACGGTGTGTACCCGGTAGACTCATGTCGGGTACAATTATAAGCATGTACCAATGTCTCTACATGCTTGCTCCATTCTGTTTTCTGTGAGCCCCTTAGGGTCCCCAACATATCCAGCAGGGTGCGGTTGAACCGTTCGGGCATAGCATCTCCCTCTGGGTGGTATGGGGTGGTCCGTGACTTAGCTATATTTAGTAGCCTTAACAGTTCCTTAATGAGAGTACTCTCAAAATCTCTGCCCTGATCCGAGTGGAGGCAGTTCGGTAATCCGTAATGAATAAAGTATTTCTCCCACAAGACTCTGGCCACGGTCACTGCCTTTTGATCTTTGGTAGGGAACGCTTGTGCGTACCTTGTGTAGTGGTCGGTAATCACTAGTACGTTGCCGATGCCTCGGCTATCGGGCTCAATACACAGGAAGTCCATACACACCAAATCCATAGGTCCAGAACTCTTCAGATGGGCCATGGGGGCCGCTCTGGTGGGGAGTGTTTTTCTTTGCAGGCAGCGGGTACACCTCCAGCAATGTCGTTCCACTGACTCCCTCATCCTTGGCCAATAAAACCGATCCTGAAGTAGTCCGAAGGTCTTGTCAATGCCCAGATGGCCGTGATCATCATGAAGGGCCCGGAGAATCATATTTCTCAGATGCTCCGGCAAGAATAGTTGTCGCCGGTCAGGATGGTTGTGGTATGGAATTACCCGATACAGTAGGCAATTGTCCAGCTCGAACTTCCCGAATTCGTTCAACAATAGTTTCACCAGTTCTTTGGGGGCTTGCTTAAGTATAGAGGAATTCCCTTGCTGCACAGCTTGAAGAGCCAGTTCCACCACTGGGTCTTGGATCTGGTGATGCACCAGGTCTCTCCAGGAAATGATTTTCTCTTCAGTGAGATTCATTCCTTCTCGACTCTGATAGGCCCGGGGAATGGCTCGGGGGTGGCACCCTAGTGAATCAGCGACTCTTAGCTCATAGAACGCCACCTGATCATTAACAACGGCTGCTACGGAACATAGAGCACGGATCCCAGACCCCGGAATCTCCTCCCATACTTCCTCATCCGTAGTGGGCTCCGTGACAGAGCATAGGCCCCCACGTTGGTGGGTCCGGGTTTATACTTGAGGTTGAAACTATAGTTGGCCAGGGCTGCTAGCCACCGGTGTCCGGTGGCGTCTAATTTGGCGGACGTGTTAATATAGGTCATTGGGTTATTGTCCGTTCGCACTTCAAACTGTACTCCATACAAGTAGTCGTGTAACTTGTCCACCACCGCCCATTTTAGTGCCAAAAACTCCAGTTTGTTTACAGGATAGTTCTGTTCGCTGGGAGTCAAGCTTCGGCTCGCGTACGCCACAGGGTGAAGCCCGGTGTCGTATTTCTGGTGCAGCACTGCTCCTAGGCCACTAAGACTGGCGTCCACATGTAGAACGTACTCACGATCAGGGTCGGCATAGGCCAGTACTGGGGCCCGGGTGAGACTGGCTTTTAAATTCAGGAACGCTTGTTCGCAAGCAGGGGTCCATTTATCCCCAAACGGCGTTTGTGCCGTGACTTTTCTTCGTTCTGTATCCTCCGGATAAATTCTTAGAAGATTATTCAGGAGTTTGGCTTTGCTTGAATAGCCTTCCACAAAGCGTCGGTAGTAGCCACAAAATCCTAAAAAGGAACGTAGTTCTTGGACGTTGCTGGGCCGGGGCCAATTCACCACAGACTCTATCTTCCCTGGATCGGTGGACACCCCTTCAGCGGACACAATATGGCCCACGTATGTCACGGACGGTCAACAAAACTTGCATTTGTCCAAGGATAGTTTGAGGCCCTCCTTCTGAAGTCGGTCCAGCACCTTCATCAACCGCTCCGCGTGTTCCTCTATGGTTTTCCCGAACACTATAATGTCATCCAAGTACACTAGGCATTCTTGGGGGTTCCTATCTCCCAGAGTCCGTTCCATCAGCCTCTGGAAGGTGACAGGAGCTCCGCAGATCCCTTGGGGCATGCGGGTAAACTGATAGAACCCTAGTGGACAGATGAAGGCCGTCTTCTCCTGATCTTCCTGGCCCATCGGCACTTGATAGTACCCTGACCTCAGGTCAAGTACACTGAACCATTTACTCCCCGTCAAGGCGTTCAAGAGGTCCTCGATCCGGGGTAGCGTATACTGATCGGGGACCGTGAGGTTGTTTAGTGTTCTGTAATCTACACAGAGACGGACCGTCCCGTTCTTCTTACGGACTACCACGATGGGTGAGGCGTAAGGGCTATGGGATCCTTGTACAATACCAGCTCCCTCCATTTCGGCGAGCAACCTTCTCACCTCTTCCACGTCTCGGAGGGCTAGACGACGGGAGCGTTCCCGGAGTGGGGTAGCATCGTTCATTCGAATGATGTGATGGGCACTGCGACTGCACCCCACATCCATATCACTCGTGGAGAAGACTCTTTGTCATTCTTGTAGCTTTGCCCGCAGTCTCTCCCTCCATTCATCCGGAAGCGGGGAGTCTCCGAAGTCAAAATCCAACGGGGAGTCGTTAGGGGGGGTAGTGTCCGCTGGCCGTTCATTCAGGGCCTTCTCCTCGTGGGTTACGGGGTATATTCTACCCAGCAGCTGTCGCCGATCAATACTCATGGGATACGGGGAGATATTCTGCACATACACCCAGGTTCGGTCCGGTATTTTCCCGGGCCATTTCTTTACAGAGGCTAACACTTCATAGCCTAGCCGCTGTTCATCTTGGGCCATACTCTCCAAAGAGAAGAACTGATACTCCGGACGTCGGTCCGGGTAGTGGCAGGCCGCAATCATCATCCTACCCTCTCCGGGGGGAATGTGAGTCAGTCCCCACTCTTGGCTATATAGTGTCCCATGCTCCTCCTCAGTCGCGATTTTACCGCAAACCTCTTGTAGTACTGGACACGTAGCGAGGGCCAGCAGCGGAGCCTCGCCTGCTTCTTGCAAGTACATGCGGAACACCGCGCGCACAATGTCGGTGTTAGTCCCCAAAATTATCGGAGCACTGGGGTGATCTTGAGGTTCGGGGCTCACTAGTGCTTCCACTTCCATGGGATGATGTTTACCAGTGTTCAGTTGTGGAATGTCCAACTGCACCTTTACGACCCCATCGATGGGATAATCTTCGTGGCTCAACCCCCTTAACCGTAAGGCGTCAGCAGATAGCAGCGGCAGCCGGTGTAAATGTTGATCATAAAAGGGCCTGTACACGATGGTCACTTGAGATCCCGTGTCCGGCAAGGCCGACGTGTAGATACCTTCAATAACTACTCGGATAATGGCGGTGGGGCCAATTCGATTGTTCGTGGAGGGTTGGGTTCCTGCACCGCCGTCCTGGGGGGTGCACGGCATTGACTGAGCCTGCCGGGATGCTGTTTTCCGTAGGGAGGGGCAACGGGCCCGAAGGTGTCCCATCTTCCCACACGCATAGCACTGGATTTGGCTTAGGTAGGTTTCGTTTCGCCCTGGCGGCGAATTTCGCCCCGACATAGGGCGAGGTCGGGCCAGCATCGGTGCTCCTGCGTCATCTGGGTCAGGGTCCCCATGCTCGGACACTTCGGCTTTTGGTTCCGACTTTTTGGTATCCTTGCTCCCTAGCGATGCCTTCTTCCCTGGAGTTAGTTCGCGCCCTAACAGCACTGTCTCGTGCGCTTGGACGCGGTCCATTAGGTCATGGAACGTCAAGGCTTGTCCGGGCGTTAGGCAGCCACTGACACATACGGATACTGGATGCAGGGGCAGGAGCCCCCTCAACAGCTGTGTAGTGCGCAGTCCGTCGGCCTCCACCTTAGGTACTACACCCTTCTTCACCATAGACCACAAGTCTATATGTAGACGCCTGAGGAAGTCGGACACCATCTCTCCTTCTTTCTGAGCCAGAGCATGAAATTTTGCCATCAGGGCATAGGTATCCACAGGGGTCCCATAGGCCTTGGTCAGGCAATAAATGAGGTCCGC
>WSYH01017267.1:0-12113 GCA_036426205.1 Ascaphus truei | reverse complement strand
CCCCCCCCGAACCGATAGTGCACCCCTTCCCCCCGAACCCATAGCGCACCTACCACGAAAAAATATCTTTTAGCGCGCAACTTTTACTTAACTGTTTTCTTATTGTGATACAGAAAAAAAACATTACAATGCAACATGTTTATTTTTTATATTTTGAACAAAAGACATGTCTGCCCGGGTGGGTGAGTGAGTGACTGGGTGGGGGAATGACAGTTGGGTGAATGATGGTTGGTGGGTGAATGATGGAGGATGGGTGAATGGTGGTGGGTGGGTGAATGGCGGTGGGTGGGTGAATGGCGGTGGGTGGGTGAATGGCAATGTGTGGGTTAATGGTGATGGGTGGGTGGGAGACAGTGACTGGGTGGGTGGGAGATAGTGATTGGGTGACAGTGACTGGGTGACAGTGACTGGGTGGGTGACAGTGACTGGGTGGGTGACAGTGACAGGGTGACAGTGACTGGGTGGGTGGGTGACAGTGACAGGGTGACAGTGACTGCGTGACAGTGTGACTGGGTGACAGTGTGACTGGGTGACAGTGACTGGGTGACAGTGACTGGGTGACAGGGTGACAGTGACTGGGTGACAGGGTGACAGTGACAGGGTGACAGTGACAGGGTGACAGGGACTGGGTGACAGTGACTGGGTGACAGTGACTGGGTGACAGTGACTGGGTGGGTGACACTGACTGGGTGGGTGGGTGACAGTGACAGGGTGACAGTGACTGGGTGGGTGACAGTGACAGGGTGACAGTGACTGGGTGACAGGGTGACAGTGACTGGGTAACAGTGACTGGTTGACAGTGACTGGGTGACAGGGTGACAGGGTGACAGTGACTGGGTGACAGGGTGACAGTGACTGGGTGGGTGACAGTGACAGGTGGTTTAATTACATTTTTTTAATTTAATTTATTTATTTAATTAACTGGCGCCCGGCCGGAGTCAGCGCGGGCCGCACAGAGGCCAGACGGGCCGCATGCGGCCCACGGGCCGTATGTTGTGCAGGCCTGGTGTAGATAGTATTGATGCACATATTGAATGGCAATAAATAATTTTGTTTAAATAAAAATGGTAGCTTGAACTGCAGTTTTAACACATACATTTTTACATTTTACAATAATGGGTAACCTATTCAATAATTTTTTTCTTCTATCATCGATCAACAATTACAGTATTCCTATGGTCAATACAATTACTGCATTGACCTTTCAATCAATCCTTCACTCTTTGTAACTTTTAACATTTTTGTGTACGGGGGAGGCAGTTTCATGTCAAAATGCTTCCAGGATTGTCTAACAATTATCACTAACCGCTAATTGCCAAACAAATGTGTTACTATTTGGTACGTGACAATTCATGGTATTAGAAACATCTGATTTTCATTGTCTAACCAAGGTTTATGAATTGGTATGTAACATCTTCAATAAATATCAGGTTATAACGATTAGGGCATCCTACACAACTGATATTCATTGGTTATAAACACACATGGAGGTTATTGTTTCCCAATTTATTTATTTTTTACAGCTGTCATGATTTGAAGTCAGGTGGTTTAATTACATTACTACTTGAACCAAGTGATAACAGTAGGGATACCCTGCTAAAGCTGGATAAATTGAGGGGAGTAGATACATGAGGGGTGCTGATGGGTAGGATAAATGTATATACTCAAAAAGAAAAGCAACACAACTGATAGCACTCTTACTCCATAAACTGAATGATTAATTAATTAATTAAAATAAGTCTTTAATCATAATTACTAAAATAATGGTGATTAAAATGAACAGACAAAAAACACATACTAATGATACTATGTTGAGTGCTATATGGCACTCTGGATCACCAACGTATAAAAAGATAGCTGAGCTTTATTGAATCTATTATCTGAAAGGGGTCATATATGCTGATCTCCCTTGCTAAATGGTATTACTAGGTATTAGAGGGGATTAGAAGGTTCTATGGGTAACCACTGGTGTAGTATGTCTCTGAGATCACATAATTGATCGATTAACCAATGTGACAGACAATTGTGTGGTAGATTGCATCTATGAGAGTGAGAAGCAAACTATTGTCCTGCACATAAGATGTCAGTGACTTCCCAACAATTGGTGCAATTGTAAGAAGAGAGGACATACACTCTGATGTAATGCCAGCACTTAGCTCCTCTCAAAGATAGCTCCTGAGTTATGATACAGAGAGTATATAGTGTAAAACCACCCTTGCCACAGTAGTTGAAGTAACAGTTGAGCTGTATTGGAATAGCTCAGGTGTGTGATGTAGTTGTAAGATGCTTCTGCTGGACATCGTTGGACTGCATCCCGACTGGTGCAATCTAATATGCTCCTGTCTCCGCTGCTGGTTCCTGGGGAACAAGTGCAGATCTCTCTGTGGAAGTCCCTCTCTGGGCTGGTCCGACAGTTATACGTGGCTCCTCTGTGTGTGCCAGTCGCACATGGGCGACCAGCCTCGCAGCTGGAGAGTTTTGCCCCTGATGGGATACACTGGACTTAGCTCAGTCCGGACAGTCTGGCCTGCTGTGACCCACATTGTTGCACAGGTAACACCACCTCTCATGTTTGAACTCTGCAGCTTTGGGTGCGCTGCCCTCTGCTACTGACTTGCTCGTCCACAGAGAGGTGGTTTTGGCTCCCTTGGCCGGCATGGCCATGTCTTTGGTTGACCATTTTTGTGCATCAATGCTCATCTGGTCACAAATTAATCAGCCATTTTAGCAGCTTCCACATCGGTTTTAGGTTTACGGTCTAAAACCCATGCCCTCATGTCTGAAGGACACTGCTGCAACAGTTGCTCCTGGAAGAATAAGTCAAATTGTGTGTGATACTTGGTGGCACCACAATCCTCCACACACTGGGTCCCATGCAATGCCATGAGGGCCCCGTATCAGACATAAGACTGCCTGTGGTATTTCCCACCCATCCGGAACATGCCCATATAAGCTTCTGGGGTGAGGGAATATAGGGTGAGCAACATAGTATTTACATGGCCATAATCATCTCCATCCTCGGGAGGGATAGCCTGCAGAGTCTCTTTGGCCACACCAGATAATAAGGGGTTTAATCGCGAAACCTAGTACCGTTGCGGCACTTGGTAACGTCGACACTGGGTCTCAAAATCTCTCAAAAACATGTCGATCTTTTCGGTGCCATCAACAAATTTGTTAAAACTGTGGTGGTCAATTCAGGGGGTATCTTGCTCCCCATTGATCAGGTCGGAGTTGGGCGATGCTGTTCCATGGACTGCTGCAAGCATTGAATCTGCTCATCTGCGGTAGCCCCCACTCCCCATGAGGCTAGGAGTGCAGTGATGCCAGGGTAGTTGTAAGGGCACCACGTCCCACGTACCTCCCACAGCTTCTCCCATCCTCTTGCAATCCTCGTGCACACGCACCCTCCGTTACGGGGGTGCGCAGACCCCACTCCCGGATCACCATTCCATCCCGACCGGCAGCGGCACACATACTGCCCCCAGGATGCGCACTCCGCCGGGGAAGACCGCCGCACATGCTGGCATCTCTGCATAGCTACTCTGGAACCTCCCCCCAAATTTGGCATGCAGTGCAGATGCACTCACGCGGTCCTGTCCTGGTTTGTGGCGAGCACCCGTGTCAGTAGTCCAGCCCGGTAGCCACAGGAACTTACACGGCCGCACTCCCAGGAATCAGTCTTCCACCTTTATCCCGTGGGTGCCGGCTCCATCCCCATGTATTTCCACCACTGGGGCTGGAATAACCTGCTGGAGTCTTGCCCTGCAAGAATTTGACTTTTCCATCCAGCATAAGAAAGGCAGTGAACACAGCAATGCCGATGGACCTTTATGCCAGGACAGTCCCAGAGAGCCAGCAACCTCAAAACGTGTCAGGCCAGTTAAACCACCAGGCGAGGAGGTCATAAAAGAGCCTGCATCTTAAGGGGGAAGGTGTGACAGTGTGACAGTGAAGGGGTTAACCAGGCTCACTAATAAAGGTTCAGCCCACTTGGTTACCCCTGATCCGTGTGTTGAGGTCCTGGGGTGTCAGCTCTTGGACCCAGATGTCCTAAATCCATTACTGTGACTGTTTCCAAATTATGCGACAATAAAGAATTATGTGTGTTTTGCCTTTCCTGGGGTGCTGAGAATGGGAGATTTCTAGGCTGTAAGTTTCAGAGTGGGATTGCAGGAGAAAGTCTTTACAGAATGTGTCTATGTATCGGGGTTCCGGAGATCTGGGATACTCCAAGAGTTGGATCTGGGAATCAAGTGATATTCTCGGATACAGCTAAGCACATTACTCCGGTCAAACTCTGACTCTGAAAATGTTTTTACGACTCAACGCCAGGATTCTGGCTGCAGCATCTTCCAGACAATGTGCAGATAGGTGAGGCGGTGCAGCTGCCTTGTGATAAAGAAGGCAGCTGCACCACCTCATCTATCTGCATTCTGTTACTTACCCCGGTTGGAGCACGCCGACGCTGTCTGGATCCCACGTAAAAACAATGAGTCATTTATTTTTTATTATTGGCTTACCTCATATAAGATATACCTACAGTCAGAGGCTATTGAGGGGGCCAGACCACTGTACATCAACGTGCTACGAGGGACATTATATCTACATGGGACAGTCATTGTGATTGAATGATTTAAGAATTAAATGTGAATTTTCTAACTTTGGATTCTACTGAGTAGCGTCGTTAGGTGGCGTGGGGCTCCCAATTCTTCTATCATCCAGATAAGGTAAATGGGTATGAAGGGGTTCATGTATACCAGCAATCATACAAGGGGTCCCTAATATACAGAATGGTCACTAATATAAAGAGAGGTGCCCAGATACATGCCCAGATACTCTGAAACCTGGTATAGGGGTTAAGGAGGTGCTCCAGCTATGTGATAAAGCTGAGAGATTGCTTGTGTGTAAAAGTTTATTTTTCTAAAGTGTGCCAAGTATGAGGCTAGTGAGTGTAGGTGACATATATACTCACTCCATCCCTGACACCAGAATAGGGACTTAACAATCTTTAACACGCAAAAGACAGGACACAGCATATTTTATTAAAGAGTTATATTTAATAGGTATATATGCTGTAACCTGTATATAAACTGTGGAATTTCCAAGTCCTGGATTCCGAGAGATCAGATGGCTAACAAGCTTGGTGCCTATGGGTCATTGCGGAGTCCGGACTTGAAAGCCACAGAGATGACAAGGTGTTAAACCTGGAGGGGAACTGAAATTCTGCTTGAGTACCCGCATCCTGGGCTAACAAAGGGCTATCCGGCCACCATTTGCCAGAGCCCAGACTCTGTGGAGCCTGGAGTCACAGGGGGCTCAGTATGCAAAGAGGCAGAGGTGCCAGGTTGGCGCATGCCCCTTTGCAGAATGAGAAAAGGTGCCCGTCTGCCCTTATAATATCGGCAAATCAGTAATTGGCTGTCAGGGAAATTCCCATGCTCTGATAGGCTGTAGAGTTTTGTGAATGGGACCCAAAAACCCATGAGAAGTCTTGCAGCCAATCAGGAGCGCAGATTCCAAGCACCAAACCAACAGCGGCAAATTCAAAGATGCTCTGTACTGAATAGACACGAGCCGGCTTCAAAGATTTTGACTCAAGAATTCTTCCCACTTCTGAAGAACGTAGCGGTCGCGTCTGGCATTGCATGCCGAAATCAGCTCCAGGACTTTTGTGAGTACCTACCGTCATTGGAAAGGGCTCCTACAGTGGTCATTTTTGTGAATTTTGTTTAAAGGAAGATGTATTGGTTAGCCTGTTCCCAGTAAGTGTGTTAACCCTGTAAATTGTGTTAAATTGTGTGTATGTATTTTCCTGAAGTAAATTACCATTTATTTTACCCCCTTGCTTTGCTCAACCAATAATCCTGGTATAAAAAGGTGTTGATAAACCTGGTCTCCCAGCATGTTCAAGATGGGTGAGAGGTACCACCAGGAGTCCTATGTCCGTTACAGGGCCCGCATGGCATTGCATTGGATCCAGCAGGTGGTGGGTTGTGGTGTCACCAAGTTCCACACAGTATTCGACATGATGTTTCCAGAGCAAGTTCTCAGTAGTGTCCCTCGGACGCGGAAGCTGCTAAGATGGCTGAGGAATTTGTGACCTGTCGAGCTTTGATGAACAAAAAGGGGGCTACCAAAGACACAGCCACTCCAGGCAAGGGAGCCAAAACAACCCCTCAGTGGACGAGCAAACCCGCAGTAGAGGGCAATGTACTCAAAGCTGCAGAGTTCAAGCATGAGAGGAGGTGTTACCTGTGTAACAAAGTGGGTAACATCAGACCAGACTGTCCGAACCGAGCAAATTTCGGTGGACCCCATCGATGGCAACACTCACTAGCTGCAAGGTCGGTCACTCGTTTGCGACTGGCACACACAGGGGAGACAAGTACTGATGCAGCGGCTGTTATTCGAACACTTCACGCGGTGTGTAGATCGGAATACCCAGTCGATGGCACGCAATTTGATCTAATCGTGCAGAGTTAAACACGCGGTTTGATTATCGTTTTGTCCGTATTAGAAAATGGCATTTTAGCGTGTTCTGCAATACCGTCGAGAAACTCACGTGGGCAATCGCGAGTTGTTGTCATCAAAATCCAATAGCAATTCTATGTCATGATTAACATGTTGGCTGAAATCGCTGAGCTGCCTGCCACGCATGCGCAAATTCCAAAGCCCTTCTACTGTAAGCTGTCACATTTCATTCATGTCTGCGATACTGTAGTCCAGTAGAATTAAATCATTAATAATAGACTTCACGCTTATTGTTTTCTACATGACTTTCCTTGGTTAAGATGAACTGCTTATTAAAAAAAATTCTAAATGCCTTTCCGACCAACCATTATACTGTATGTTTGGATACTTTACTGTACGAAGTTATTTTTATTTGAGGGGTGGGTGCCAGCAGATACTGTATAGCTGATTCGTAATGCTGCAACCCATTAACAGAGTGAACCAGGGTTCGATTCTTGCCTCAGATGTTTTTTTTTTCAGATGTTTTTTTTAATTATTTTATTTTCATTTTATTTCCACTTTCGTGCAAATAGCCGAGCGTCTTTTTACAGTACACTCGAGTGCAAATAGCAAAGCAGCATCCATTTTCAAATGCTTTGCTTTGTGGTTGCATTAATCTTCCCGAGCCTGCTCTCACTGTTCTGCGCCTGCGTGTAATTCTCTTTGGTTGGGACCTGGGACCTTCTTCATTATTAATGCGCATGCGTGTATACCTTCCCATTAATTTGGAAGTTAGTTCAAGTTTTAAAAATATATACTGTACTGTATGCCGTGTATTTTTTTTTTTTGGTTATCGCCATGGCTTTGCATAGCAAGTATGGATATTCTGAGATTCAAGTTTTACAAATGCAGTATATATTTTTGGGGGTTATCACCACGGGCTTGTATACTGTAGCAATTATGGATATTATGAGAATCAAACAGCACTGTTGCTTTTTAATTCCACACTAGTCATGTACATTCTTTCAGAGGTGGTTGGCATACTGTAGTACTGGTTTTTTTTATTTGGGGGTGTGGGGAGCAAAACATTATGATGACTTGTGTGAATATGTCTTTGAACTACAGCTTGGAACTTCATACAGCTAGCACAGCTCGCACCCCTCCCCCCCCCCCCGCACACACGGCACGGCTCAAGGATTTCAACCTCTTATCAACACCTCTGACAAACCAGGCCACGCATGCGCGCCATAAGCCCTTCAAAGCTTCTTCTATTTTGCTGTGCATAGTCATCTTGGAGTTCACCGCTTATCAACAACACAACACCCTTCCCCCCCTACAGACCTGGTAATAAGATTAGCACTAGTAATAAGATTAAAATGTTGTGTGAGATACAGGCCTAGCTAAGACAACCCTTCTAAAACTGCTATTGTACAGTACTGTAACAAAACAAGTCAACTTGAAGTTCAAAGCTTATCAACAACACAACTACAAAGCCCTCCAACAGACCCATTAACGTAAATTTACTGTTGTCTGATTATCATGAGCTGGGCAGAAGACATGTTGGATAATCCTTAATGCAGGAAAAAAGTATTTTTCTACAGCATTTTATTGCATTATTAACAGAAATGATTGATTAAACAATAAAAATATAATAATTTTTATAAAGCATTTTTTGTCTTTATATATATTTTTCATAAACTAATGTGAAGTGCAATGCTTTGTTTGTTGAACCGTTCATAAGAATTTCAGGTCTGCAAAGGGGGTTTAAAAAATAGATTTTATTTTTTAATGCATAATACAGTACAAAAATACAATACAGTAGCTCTTGTCGTTCTCTTCGTTATGGCATTGCGAGATGGGGAGAGAGGAAGCTGCAGCTCTGAAAATACAATATTTCAAAAGATTTTTTTATATACTTTTTTTTTTGGCAAACACGATTTTCTATACAGTAACTACTGAGAGAGGTGGGAGAGGGGGGGGGGTTGTGTAAGATACAGGCTGGTTTGTACATGAACACCGTACTATTATCTTACACACACCCCCACCCTTCCTTGCTTGCGGCAGTTAGGAAAATGAAAAGAAACAATAAATGCAGACATGGTTATTTTTAGGGCCATACTTACCTGTATCATACTTACTTGTTTTGATACTTGCCTTATTACTTTCCCGAGGCCTGGCCATTACGTTGTAAAACAATAGGCAACACAGTCGCAATATGATCAATATATTTATTACATCTGGCTACGGTGAGTATATTGTTCCAGAAATTCAGTATCCCCTTTTCCAATTCTTCCTTTTTGGACGGTTTCCACACTTTTCTGATATAATCCTTCAACTCATGCCATACCATTTCGATGGGATTAAAATCTGGTGATCTGTAATACAGTATGAGGGGAGAAAAAAGGTGAATTACGTAAGGAGATATTGTATACAGTAAACTATGTAAAACAATGAGAAAAGGTTACCCAACTTACTCCGCTGGTGTCTTAACCCAGTTGATACCGCTGGCAAGAATGTGAGCCGTCGACGCTCTGTGTTTCGGATCATTGTCCTGGAAGAACCGGTGACCAGATGGGAAATCATTCTTTATGTACAGTATTCAACAACATGTGTAATTATGTGATCTTGGAAGAACACTTTATTCATGATTCCTGGAAACAAAAAAAATTCAACAACATATGTAATTATGTGATCTTGGAAGAACACTTTATTCATGATTCCTGGAAACAAACAAAAAATGTAACATTAAGGGTACAAAATACTGAATATAGTACAGCTGTCCAGTGCGTAAGGCCACAGCATGTGGATTTGTGCATTATTTTACCCTCAAAGATAATGATGCATCCTGGTCCTTGTCTAGAGATGGCACCCCACACATGCATCTTCACTGGGTGCTTGAGACGCGGCTTCAGAGATAGGCGTCCTTTTTTGTAGAATCCAAAATGGGCAAACCTCTCAAGCGCTACAGTTGTCTCGTCTGTAAAGATGACATCATTGAAAGTTTCACCACTTTCAATCCATGCCCGTGCCTGATCCACTCTTTTTATTTTGTTGGCTTCCCTTATCATAGGATACGCTCTGTAATGACAAGGAAAAATGTTAGAGCCACAAAATGCTGGACATACAGTACAGTATGATACTGTATTAGGAGGGAGCCTAACATAAAAAAAGAGGGCATGGGTGACGTACTGTATACTGTACTTACTTAAAACACCCATATTTCCATCCCAATTTCCATCTCATCAACCTGATACTGGTCTCTGATGCTTTTATTTTGTGACTAGCCTCTAGTGCATTCTTTACCGTGGCACATGTCTCATAATTCGCATCACTCATTTGGTCCACCAGAAGAGTGTTCGCCCTAATGTGTAAAAAAAAAAAGAACAATTTGTTACGGTAGGCAAATTAAGCATGTTATACTGTACTGTACAGTCGAAAGGTACTGTAAAGATTAATAAAAAATTGAACACAGGCATACTAGTACTGTACAGTTCAGTACAAGACGTTGGTAGTGTTATGGAGGACAATACAGTAAGTACTTACTCAGTAGTGACAGTCGGCTTTCTTTGGACGTTTTTGGCCTTCCCATGCGCATGATAACTAACGGTGCTATTTGCTAAACTGAAGCCCAAAGCAACTAACCAGCGTTAGATCTGTAAAATGCGGTGTCCATTCTGGTACATATTTTTTATTCTCAAGCTGAGATCTTTTGAAATCCTTTTCTTTGGCATCGCTGCTGATAGAAAAAAATTGCAAGCACACACAGAGCAATTTGATTTGAATTCGATGTGTATTGAATGTGTTTTGAATACACAAAATGTACAGTATGGTGTATTTATACTTTAATCTAATGTGCCTCAACGTCACTCGACAGGATTAATACACAGTCCGCCCACTTTTAACACCTGCACCCCGTGTCCATGCCCGGGAAAAAAATTACATAAAAGGTGAGACAAGGAGGCGCATGCGCGATGGTGTGGTGGGTAGCTGCTTAGGCTAAGAGCTCCCGCCGCAAGAATAATACATTAATATCTGCGATAAAGTTTGTTTTTGCCCGCAAAATTTCCCTATATCAACCGGGGAACAGGCCGAGATGGCCCCGCAGTCCGCGAAAAAAAAACTACCGGCGATATGCGGAGATATTTGAGCCACGCGGCAACGAGGGGAGCCGGGGCAGAAATGGCGCCGGACTCTGCTGCGGGCTCGGAATCGGAGCACGAGGAGGACGCGGAGGAGGCACCGGAGCAGCTCCCAGTGCGGAGGTGCGTCTTCGATCGCCTCTACAATGGCATGAAGACGCTCTTCCGCGCGGAGATCCAGGAGCTAAAGAAGGAGGTCTAGGGCCTGGGAGAGCGCACGGGAGCATTGGAAGATAAAATGGCGGCCGTCACCACCACCGTGCGGAAAGCAGAGAAGCGGTCAAATTACCTGCAGGCTCAGATCACAGAGCTCACAGACCGGCAGGAGGACTCTGAGAACCGAGACCGTCACAGTAATCTACGCATATGGGGCATTTCAGAGGAGATTACTGAAATGAAGGACTTTATAACCCGTTGGATGACCACCCTGCTCCCGGAGGTTACCGCATCGGAATTAAGGATGGACCGCTGCCACCGGGCCCTTCGAAGCCGGCCGACAGCTAATGACCAACCGCGCAACATAATAGCCCGCATGCACTACTTCAGTACGCGGGAGGCAGTACTCCACACGGCGAGGGGAGAAGAGGCCTGCAGATTTGAGGGGGCCTCCCTCCAGATATATCAGGATTTGTCCCCCATCACCTTGGCCCGGCGCAAGAAATTGCAACCCATCACTAAAATGCTAAGGGACAGAGCAATCCGCTACCGATGGACCTTCCCATTCGGACTGCTGGTCCTAAGGAATGGGAAGGCCATCTCTATGAAGGAACCAGAGGAGGGCCCCGAGTTCCTCCATAAACTCGGGGTGGAGGGGGACCCGGCTGCTGCTACCCGGAGAGACCAAGAACCTGAAGCGGACTGGCAACAGGCCCCCACCTCCAAAAAGAACAGAGGAAGAGCGGAAGTGGAAAAAGAAGGATGAAAGAACAAACCCTTAAATAAAACTTTAAAATGGCTATTATCCCAGTTTGATTGCCACAGTTATGGCACAGTTTACCCCAAAATGGCGCCAACGCCCCTACAGCTTGAGGAAGTGGAAGCACGGGATCCTCACCAGCTCCCGATGGCCCACAAAGTGCCCCACCACTGTTGCAACGATGGGCGAAGTTTGCGGCGCGAGGCTTACCTGAGATCCAGTGGACAAGGTGAGCGGGACCCCGGAAGCCAACCGTGACACACACGCCCCTGAAAATGGCGACCCCAAGCTGCTTGGTGGGCTTTCCATCACCTACCGGAAGAAGAAGCACTCTGCGCGGGAAGAGCTGGTCAGGAGACATCCGCTCATGTCGACGTCCGGCAGCTGTATGACGACGACCGGATGGACGTCACCGGAAATCGCGAGACGGCCATCTTGGTTGGGGCTAACTGTACCCGGCACCGGAAGCGCTGGCTACAGGAAACAGAGCAGGCAGACCACCGGCGAATAAGAAAGAGAGACCAACACGGACACTAACGTGGAAGAACACAGATTGGAGGCAGTGCTTGCACAGCAAGGAATGAGGACTAATAGATGGCTGAACCCCA
>WSYH01017266.1:0-12114 GCA_036426205.1 Ascaphus truei | reverse complement strand
GAGAGCTGCATGTCCCTGCACAGAGAGAGCTGCATGTCCCTGCACAGCTCTGACAGGCGATCGTGCAGTTTTCATTTTTATTTGAATTACATATGTAACAGTTTTACGGGCCTCCATCCATATTTTACATTGGCCCCTGTGGTCTAATGGCCCCATTACATGTCTGTGTGATGTGTGGTGCACCTGCTGGCAACAGGACTCCTGAGTCTCCCGATTGGTTGGTATGGGGAATATCACCATGACAGGCGTCTGAGGTAGTGCGCTTGGAGTCCTACTCACATTCAGTTACAGCGCCTCCACCCCATCAGGACCTCTGCGGCTGCAGGGGAAGTATCTGATGGGGAACTCCTTCTTGGTGCATCCTTCTGTGGAATAACTTCACTCTCACACAGAAGGGATCTTTTGAACCAGGGCATCTTTAATGTCATCTCCATAGACAGACTGCCCCTCATAGCGGTCGTGCTTAGCCGCTCATCTTGTTGTGGTACCCCCCTTCAAAAGGTTCCTACTCTCTTAATAGAGTTGGTTCACCTCTCCCCTAAGGGAGATCACCATCTGTGCCAGGTCCCTGGTCACAGTGTGTAATTAGCTTGCACTTGACTCTGGCAGCCTTGAACTGCTGCAGACACTCTGGTAGACTATTTCAGAACTGGAACAGAACCCTAACTTTTGGCAGTGCTGTGTCTTATATAACCTCCAGAAACAAACCCACCTCTGTGTCACTAACAGTGGACACAAACCATGTTGTCACTTCCTTTGTTACATATGACACCTCACCAGGGTTTGAGGGCAAACCTCCATTATTGTTGCTGGCAACCCTGCATAATTACCAGGCTTTCTGCCAACATGAGAAAGAGATGTACACCATTTTTACACATGGCTACACATAGTAATGATGCGGGGGGTCTCCGGCGCTGAACCACGTTAGTTTCAGGTCCGGTGATCTTCTGCTTCCTGAGGTACAGGCGCCAGTATCTGCTGCAAATGTAAAGACCGGCACCGATATGGATGCCTGTAGCGCGGGAATATATAATGGCATACATTTTAAAACTCGGGAGACATACAACTGTGCCCCCCCTCCCCTCCTAGATTCGAGGATTTTGGCCCAAATTCTGCTCGGATTGAAAAGTTTGTTTGAAAGTTTGACTCAAACTTCTGAACGAACCGGCCCCCATCCTTAATTACTATGAAATGTTTATTGCACATTACAATATCAAATATAAGTTTGCTTCATACTGTATGTGCACCACATCCGCTTCAGGTGTGAACAAGCAATTTGGGGACTGGTTATTACAGCAGTGGGAGGTGGAGCTACTTGGTTCAGTATTATTATAAGTTGTATCACCTGTATTTACCTTTAGAAACTCTATCATTAGGGTCACGTGAGCACAGTTGTATGTCTCCTGAGTTTTAAAATGTATCCCATTAAATATTCATTTTAATACCAACTCATATACACATTCGGAGTGCGCTTAAAAGGATCTCTTTTTCTGGGGGGTCTCCCCACGGTTTGTTCTTTCTGGGGTTACATGTAGTATCGTGGCTACGGACGCTAAAGGGGTGGGACACTTTCCCTGACTCTAAAACAACAAACAGGGGCAGGACAGGATCACTATACATTAACTATACACTTTTATATATATACACAGGAATATATTTACATTATTAACAGTGATGTTCCTCCAACAGTCACTCCCTGGAACCTAAGTTCTAGAACCTTCGAGCAAACTATATATATATCTCCATGGTGACATCACTGGTCATGCATACACTGCGTGAGCTTACACAGTTAACCCTTTAAGGCCATTAACCATTTACCTGACATAATGGTCCCTGGGTGGGGCCATACAAAGATAAAGAAACCTAGCCGCAATCAGAACTTTTGATACAACTTATAATAATACTGAATTAAGTAGCTCCACCTCTCCCTGCTGTAACAACTAATCCCCAAATGGCTTGTTCGCACCTGATCGGATGTGGTGACATATGAAGCAAACGTGTATTTGATATTGTAATGTGCAATAAACATTTCATAGTAATTAATGTGGGGCGCCGGTTCGTTCACCATGAAGTAAACCCATTGAGAATGTTACAGTTGTTAGCGTTTAGATCTTCACCTCTTAAACATTTTAATATAATGAGACCACAAACTTCTCCTTCTAACCTTTCAGCGCTTGAGAGTCCTGCAATGCAATTCCTTGTAACACTTGTGAGATCTCTCTACCGCAAAAGTAGATAAATCCAGCACATCGATATGAATATGTTCTCGTGGCCGTCATGTCTGCCCTGCTGAAGGTGATTGCTGTGCTCACACAGAGGAAGGGACTGGCCTATTACATAGTGTGTGATTGAATTTGATTATTCCAGTGAAAAACAGCATGGAATGATGCAGAATCCCTTGCAAGGTGCTTTGATTGAAGTTGGGAATTCAATGCTGGATTCCTCCATTAATTTCAAAGTGCATTAATGAACGAGGCCAGGAGTGGAATTTCTTAGCTGTCCTGCAGTTAACTATATTATAATCACTGAAAAACAATGTATTACTGGACAACAATGCTCTGGCTGGAGGGGTTGATGACCCCAAGCGAAGCCAGGGAATGGAGGTGTAAAAGTCTGGCTGATATAGCCTCCTCTACCCTGCGTCAGAGCTGCTGAACTTCAAAACTTGGCAAAGTGGCAACATTTCCAGGCATTACTTAAGTAATAATCCACTCAGAACAGGGCTCCATTGGCCAATAATGCCCTGGCTGGAAGAGTTGAAGGCCCGGGGCGTTATAGGCCAGTAATGCCCTGTTCTTGGGGATTATTACTATTAAAGGCTAAATGTAGGCTTGTTTCATTAATAGAGAGGGGGAAGAGGTGAGGTGAGGGGGGGGGGAGAAGAGAGAGAGTTGAGGGGGGGAGAAGAGAGAGAGGTGAGGTGGCAGGGGCATAGCTATAGCCCGGGCAAAGCCTAGGGGCCCATACTCATGGGAAGCCCACTCTCTTCCCCCCTCCCCCCCCTGTAGAGACAGGTGGGGGGAGATGGTATGCGGCGGCAGGCCCCGGTAAACAGAAGCCGGTAGAGGAATCGGCAAAGCAGGGGAGGAGCGCCCTCTAGCAGTCTGACCCGGAAGTCGTTATAACTTTGTTTGTAGAGTATTATCCTTGCACTTTAATTAGTGTGTTAGTGTGACGCCCTGAAGCATTGCCCTCTGGTTATATGGTAAGCTCTGCTACTAGCCAGTAGAGAAGGACTTTCCTGTGCCATTTTAAATGGTAACTGTGCCATCGGGACTATTTTGTTATCTGAACATCACAACTTCAGTAAACTGCTATTCACCTGTTCTCCTGCTGCTCCGGAGCCGGGACTGCGTCTGCACGACGTCTGAAGGAAAAGACTGATCCACATCTGAGCCAGCAGCTTACTCCGGTGTCCATCTGTGCGGCTACATTGCCTGTCTATGGTACCATGCTGGGCTATGCAGGACATGCTTATAAGTATTATGTGTCCTGTACGTGTGTTATTTACCTCCACCTTTTTCACTAAATATTACACTATTTACTACACTATGAGTTGTACGCTCTTCTTGTTTTTTCTGTTTTATTTCCTGCGATGCTGAGCCGTCCCATCTGATCAGCAGCCAGCTCCGTTTATATTTCCGTCACTACGGTCATGTATTCATTTTGGTAGTTGTGATTTTATGTTTTCAAACTTTTCACATTTATCATTGATTTGTTATTCACAATTTGTAGTGCGCAATTTTATATCTATCTGTCCAAAATATATGGGCATGGATTGCTACACTGACAATGAATAGGAACCCTAAAAAAATGCATTGCTTGTCACTGTGTTTATCTATAGCCAAAAATGGGCACACTGGGCAATGGAACAAAAGCAATACAAACCGGCGCCTAAAAAATGTGTCCAGAATCAGTCTGATTAAAGTCCAAGTGAAGTAACCACTTCAAAGATGCACTTGAACTTCTGTGGTTCCAAACTTGGATGAGTCCACTGCCAAAAGGATGTGACTTAATTTTAAAGGGAGGGACATCACATCCTTAAAGAAAAGGGTTGCCATCACATAGTACTACAACCAATCAGGATGGGGGTGTACCATGTGATGTCTCACAAGGTATTTCCCTCAATCCGATTGGTTGAATTACCATGTGATGGCAGCCATTATTTTTCTGGTGAAGTAATTTTAAAGGGAGAGAAGCATAGCCTTCCTGATTGGCTGGCTTCCCTCCCTTTAAGATGAAGTAAGATCCTTTAAAAAAAAAAAAATCAAAACCCTATCACATGGTACACCAGTCAATCGGATTGGGGGTATACCATTTGACACTCAAATGTGACATCACAGGCCTTATATAAGGCTTGTCCCATCTCATTTGAGCTTATGAAGACTACGGGACAACATCCGCCCCATTGGATTATAAGTAAAGAAGACAGAAGAAAAGAATGAAGAACTTACCAGGGAGACACCTCTTCAAACAAGATATGATCACGGACTTCTGCGCATCGGCTGTTTGAGGATCATTATGTCGAGGGTCAAGAGTTTGTGCCCGAGTAGGACGGGGTGAAGACATCAATGGTAAGAAAAACATTGATTGTATTTGATTTAACTGTGTATTTTTTTTTAGGTTGCCCATTGGCTGCCAATGTGTTTATCTATGCCCCTTTCGGGCGGTAGTCATCCCTTGAGGTGGCGAGATGAAATTTGCGAGGAGCTCACTAGGTGAAAGCCTCAATGATCTCACCGGAGGAACTAGAATAGGGTTATTTCTGAAAAAAATGCGAGTTGGAGCTCTTTTTGAGCTCCCGCTCGATGTGTTTGAGCAGGAGCGAGACCACTCGGGGAGATGCACTCCCCATACGAGTTTGGCAGGTCATCTGAGCTTTTTGAATAGCAACCTTGACAAACCATACGGCAAGTGCTCAAAAAAACTTGATGAGTTAGTTATCGAAGGTACAAGAATAGGCCCTTTAGATTGTAAGCTCTTCAGGGCAAGGACTACTTTTCCTAATATTACTTTTCTGTCTGAAGCGCTTTTTCTCATTATGTGTTATATTATAACATCATGTGTATTACTGCTGTGACGCGCTATGTACATAGATGGTGCTAGATAGACATACAGTACATACAAGGTACTCTTTTGGGGCTTTACAACGTGCCCTAAGCTAATGACCACAATTATTTTTGCCTATGATTGGCTTGTTGACGTGAATAAGGCATTAACTAATGAGAAATGTAATGACATATTATTTGCCTGACCTAACAGAACTTAGTGAATTTATGCCTTGGCGAGATGCAGAACAAAAGCACAAAAAATAACAAAACAAACTGATGCGCCTGAAAAATAAATAAAATTAATTAGTGAACACTGAATGAAAAGATAGATCAAAACAAATGTATAAGGTACATCACGCAGAATAAAAACTTGAGAAAAGGGACATTTCATAGACATTCAAAATGGTTCTATGAGTAAAAGTCACCTTGAATAAAAGTAATTGAACAACGTGAAGTTTGCTTGCAGAAAATGATTCCTTTTTCCATGTGCTGTTTATGTAACCTCAGAAAGGCTTAACTGTTTATTTGAAATATAGATTTTACAGGATTTTTCAGAAGATGTCCTTTGAAATACAGCACTTCTCAGGGTGCATGTTTTAAAAAAAACATTATCGCTTGCAGATAACAGCTGGACTAAAATGTAGTAGTCATGCTGTGGCCTACTTAGGAATGGACCCACCAAACTCCATTATGGATTCATTACGGGACGTTACCTAAGCAATGGACATTTGGTTCCCTAATGTCACAGGGTTTCCTTAAAGCTAATTATTGGCAAAAGCAAAATCCGAACTACATCTCATTATCATAGGCGTAACGTCACGTTATTGTAGCATACATAGCCTTAACTTCCAATAATGTGACGTTATACTGTATCAATCTTGCTGCTACTCTGATCCAGACCCAGAATAGGGATTTCGCTGAAGTAGAGTGTAAGAGGAGAGGGAAAAAATCAAGGCCGGACTTTGACCTTCTGAGGCCCTGAGCTATGTCACGATTAAGAGGCCCCAAAAATTAGAAATAAATGTTTTATTCTGACTGAAGGGACCATTGAAAATACAAACATAAAACTGAAATGAATGATAACGTTATACTAGCATTGTTATATACAGCTATGGATATATACAGACAGTCAAAAGCTAAAATGAACAGTGTTTGCCCATCACATTAATTTTAATTGTAAAACATTTTCTTTCGTGATTTTTGGAGAGCAAAGTCATTGATTGTGTCTTCAAATGATAAACTACGACGTTTGTCACTTTCGATGCATATGTTGCTTATTTATTTATAAAAATGTTTTATCAGGAAGTAATACATTGAGAGTTACCGCACGTTATCAAGTATGTCCTAGACATACAGTTAAGATGCCAAATAATACATGGTTACAAATACATAGTTAAATAAGTGAACAGGGTATAAATTATATACAAGACATTGCATGCACAGTTAATAGAGATGAGATATATTATAGGCGTATGTAACAGTTACAGGCCAGATTAAAATGTGAGACTGCTTTAGTTTTGAAAGAACTTAGACTTGTGGTGGTTGTGAGAGTCTCCGGTAGGTTGTTCCAGTTTTGGGGTGCACGGTAAGAGAAGGAGGAACGGCCGGATACTTTGCTGAACTTTGGGACCATGAACAGTCTTTTGGAGTCAGATCTCAGATGATAAGTGCTGCGTGTGGTTGGGGTGAGGAGCTTCTTCAGATAGATGGGTAGCTTGCCCAGAAAGTATTTGAAGGCAAGACAGGATGAACCTTGCGCCTAGACTCAAGTGATGACCAATCTAGTTCTTTGAGCATTTCGCAGTGATGTGTGTTATAGTTGCATTTGAGGACAAAACAGCATATTGAATTGTAGAGGGTATCAAGTTTGCTAAGGTGGGTTTGGGGTGCCAAGCCGTATACCATGTCCCCATAGTCGATAATTGGCATTAGCATCTGCTGTGCGATACGCTTTCTGACCAGCAGACTTACTGTAGGGAGGATTTGTTCCTTTAAAGTCCAACTAGTTTGGCATAGGTTTTGGATGTCAGGGTATCAATGTGCATTCCGAATGTTAAATGGGAGTCAAACCATATGCCCAAATATTTAAAAGTAGTAACCAGAGTTAGGGTGGTATTAGAGTTGGTTCTGATCTGGAGCTCAGTCATTGGAAGCTTTAAAAATTTAGCCTTGGCCCCAAATACCATTGTTACAGTCTTGTCAGTGTTTAAAAACAGTTGTTTTGGGAAATTCAATTTCCAAGTCTCAAAAAGTCAGATTGAAGTACGTGTTCAAGGTCAGAGAGGCTAGGGCTGTGTGCATATAAGATTCTGTCATCTTCATACATGTGTATTGAAACTCCCTTACAAGCTGTAGGAAGATCATTGATGAATACTGAGAAGAGTAGGGTAATATATGAACAAAAATTTCCATATTTATAAAGAATCTTCTTTTTACCCAAATATTCTTTATTTATCATCCGATTGTTAAACTTGAAATACATGAATGTTTTCCTCTTTTGAGGCCCCTCATATTTTGAGACCCTAAGATGTAGCTTAATTAGCTTATGCGTAAATCCGACACTGGGAATAATGCTGAGAAATAATGCTATGCAAAAGCCCTACTGTATTTCAGTGTCAGGACAGTAGTAATCCCAAGTCTAGGTATGAGTTAAATAACGTAACATTACATCTCTATGTTAACCTTAACAGACTTTTGTGGATATAATAACACATGATTTGCATGCCATTATCCCTAACATTCATGATAGTTAACGCTATTCTCTTTATGGGTAAAAACATGGCGTTAACGTTACGTTATTGTCCTTTGAAGATACCCCGTTAGTTTTAACTCAACGCTAAGTGACTTCACTGAGCCTTGTGCATCACAGCCTCAATGTGCTGAGCTGAAATGTCAACGCAATTAAATCAGTGGTGATAACTGGCAAAGTACGAGAAATAAGATATGTTTGGACCCTGGAGAGGCGCCAAATCATGAAATGCTGTTTCCTACTTGCTGCCTCTTGGTGCCATGATCGGTCAGTAAAATAATCATTTCTCTGTCTGTTCTTTATCAAAAGAATTGGAAAGGAAATTGAGTTGAGGGACATTTTTTTCAAGGAGAATTAGAATAATCATACCTGTTTTTCATCTGACATCTTGGTTAAACTATGCAAGCGTCAAGAGGACTCGCTTGCACCTTGTGCAAATAAAGCTTATTTTTAACTTCCCATATCAGCCTTCATCCTTTCTTCGTGCTGTGCGGCGCTTTTTTCTCTTTTTGGGAGGTTTTTCTACATGCTATATTAAGCGTCTGCACGCTGAGTCACTGCTGGTTTGCTGTTCATCCATTGGGTCTGCCGTGACGTCATCCGGAAACACCGCTCACGCAGCCGGTCAGGTGACCGTCCTCCGCATCCGCGGGTCTTGGGTTGGCGGTGAAGACTGAAGATCAATAGACGGAGACACCCTGGCTTCATCCGGGAGAAGCAGGCATTCTAACTACACCAGAAAGACCCGCGCAGGCTTTTAAAACAACTAACAGGACTTACACGTGAGTTTCCCGTGTCCCAACCTCATGGTGCTCTGGGTGAGCCGGTTGGGGGGAATTATTACATCTCATATCTCACTATATTTAGGTTGTATTTAGCCTGGGTCTTTAAAGATTTATTTCATTAACTCTCACCAGCAGGACTATGCTATATTCTGAGCGCCTGGAGGGTTAATCACATGATTCACCCGTTTTGCATGATATACATAGTAGATGAGTTTGAGAAAAGACGTATGTCCATCAAGTTCCACCTATGCTAAATTTAGACGACAGATACTTTATTCTATATTTGTATTTAGAGTATTTTGATCCAGAGGAAGGCAAACAAAAATCCCCAGTGCCACAACATCCAATGATATCCCATAAGGGGAAAAATACATTCCTTCCTGGCTCCAAATATTGGCAATCAGATTAATCCCTGGATCAACATCCCTCCCATGTTTACTTATTAGGTATATCCCTGTATACCTTTCCTTTCTAAAAAAAGATATCCAACCTTTTTTTAGTGATAGACAGATCGAGAGACAGTTGTGTATACAATACATCAATTCTCACTCTCTCTCTGTACACATGAAAAAGTCTGTTAAACGTGAAATTATTTATCCAAGCTCGAAACAGTTAAGATATTGCTGAATTGAAACATGACCGTTTCACCTCAGGCCATTAGATTGCCACTTGATACTTAAAAGTGCCGATGTTATAAAGAGCCTTGTGATAACGTGATGAGAAACAACGTAACGATGAAATCCACTGCATTGTGTTTGCTATTTTCATAACAACAAGTTATTTACAGAACACAACCTCGTAGAACAAAGAATGCCAAACGTCCTTATTCACAAGTATGGAAAAACACAAGTCCTGTGATATTTTACTTTCATAAATACGTTCTACATAAATTATTTAAAACAGTGTTGAAAGGAGAAGACGTGCAGCTCAAGAGCTCGGGCCCCAAAGCCCCGTAAAGCAGCCTTTCCCCTGCAAACCCACAGGGAATTACCCACAAACATACCAGCGGAAGGCGCGGGCGACGGAGCTATTAAATAAATAATAAAATATTTTTTAAAAAAAACACCAACCAGCCGGCGGAGAGCACGTAGGAGCCGGGAGACGCGGTGCAGCAGCCATTTTCCCCAGGGGACGGCCCGGACGCGGCTGAGAGCGGTGCTCCTCCTTGACCCCACAGTGCGTGGGTGGCCGGGTAAGAAGCGGGACGAGAGGCTGTCTGCCGTTAGTCCCCGCGCGGCTGCAAGTGTGCGACTGGAGGTTGGTGGGGCTGCAGCAGAGAGTTGAGAGGAGCGGGGGCGGCCATTTTGACCCGGCACTCTGCAGAAGTGCCTGCAGAGTGTGCGGACTACCCCGGCCCCCTCCACCCCCCTCCCCACTCCCCACTCCCCAAAAACCACAGACCAGGGACTCCAGGAGATTGGGAAGACCCAGAAGTGACATCCCCTGGGGAAAGAGCACTTTTGCAGAAGTGCACAAAGAGCCTACAGAGGAGAGGGCTTTAACAAATGTACACAGCCCACCCCCCCCCCCATAATTAAAGGGGACATGCATGATTTAAAATAAAACCTAATGGGGGGACTTCCGGAGACGTCACCCGGTATGGACGGGTAGAAGAGGAGCTCCATAGACCCGCGCATTAAAAGACGCAAAAACCCACATTTTTCCCCAAAATTGCCGGGTAACACTTACACCCCCGGATAGCTAAAGAACTAGGCGATGTCAAAAACCAAAAAAGCGAGCAATCAGGGAGTTGCCAAATACTTTTCTCCGTCGCAACGGGCCAGGGACAGCACGATGGAGCCTCAAGATGGCGGCGGACCGCATGGCGCCACGGCGCTTTCAGGGAAAAAAACCCAGCCAAAAGATCGCACCCCAGCAAGCCCTGATCAACCCATAACCAGGGCATACTTGGAAGAACTCCTGGGGGCTATGGCAACGACGCTCCAATCCTCCTTTCAGACTGAGCTCAGAACCGCAGTGAGCGACATAAGGAAGGAAATCTCAGGGCTGACAGAGAAAACAACTACCCTGGAGAAAAAACTCACTGAGTCTCAACAAAGACAGAGTGAAGCGGAGGAAGAGATAGGCCGTCTAGGAGAAGAGATCACCCTCCTTAAAGAAGCTATGGAGGAGCAAGAAAATCGTGACCGGCGCCAAAACATCCGCGTCCGGAATGTACCGGAGTCGGTCGCACAGGATCAACTCCGACCATACCTCATGGAGCTCTTTAACCTAGTATGCGGGGAGCTGGAGGAGAAAGAGCTCGAAATGGATAGGGCTCATCGTGCCCTAGGACCTAAATCAGACGACCCGAGGCGGCGTAGGGATATTATAATAAAGATGCATAAATACACATCAAAAGAAAAAATAATTGCGGCCTGCCGGGACCTGGGGGAAATAACCTTTCAAAACGAAACTCTCCAAGTCTATAACGACTTGTCAAAGGCAACGAGAGACCGCAGACGTGAATTAAAACCTTTAACCAACCTACTCCGCGAGAAAGGAATCCAATACAGATGGGGATTCCCTTTCAAACTCACAGTTAACAGGAATGGAAAGTTCCTGTCCATGAAATACCCCGTGGACATGGCCCCCTTCGCAAAAGCATTAGGTCTAACTCCACCTCAAACGTGGATAACGACCAATCCTACCGCTGAAAATACATCAGGAGACCCCCCCCGAACATCGGAGAGAATTGCGGCCCAACACCCTAGAGAAAAATGACAACCGCCGCGGCACTCAGATAAATCCCCCCGGACAGACCCGGAGGGGGAAGAGTGCCCCCACTTACCTTGTTGGTCCGGGGCCGCACTGGAGCGCGGGCTGCGGACCCCCATGGTAATCCGGCGCCAACCTCCACTCCCAATGTGAAGTCACGAGGCGCCTGTTCTCGAGATGGCTCTGAGGAGACTTCGAGGAGGGGGGACGCCTCTGCTCATCGTTAAAATCATCTTACCAGACCAGAACAGCACCAAGAAGTAAGCCGCCAACTTCTAGGATGAGCTGACACAGAACACCGCCCTCCAAGTTGGTTCACGAGTCGCCTACTCCCGCGATGACTCAGAAGAGGATCCCGTCCGCCGACGGTAAGACCGGGAAACCGACTGACTCAACCCGGAGCAGCAGGATCGCTGATCTTCTAACTCCGGAGCATAAGAGGAATTTAGATCCCGGTTTTGCCCCCACCAGCCTCAATCTCCGGCTTTTCGGTCCCGCTTTAAATATGATCTCCCTCCCCCTCCTTTTGCCGGTTTCTCCGGTCCCGTGGAGCGGAGCTCTGGATTGGGGGGAGGGGGGGGGGTCGGTGTCGGCATCCAGCCTTTCCGCCAACGATCCATGGACCCCGTTGCCACAGAGGACTCCCCAGTCTGTGGGACTAGGGGCGGCTAGGATACCAGGAAGACGGGCCACCCAGACTGAATCAAAGAACTTAAAATCATAAGTTAATAGTGATGATCCGGAGGTCGTGAGTAGATTAAAATAATATAACTGTTATATCTCAATTAACACCTTGCTTCCCCTCTATCCT
>WSYH01017265.1:0-12119 GCA_036426205.1 Ascaphus truei | reverse complement strand
GGGGGGGGGGGGCAGTGTGTGTGGTGGGGGTGGGGGCAGTGTGTGGGGGGGGACAGTATATGTGTGTTTGTGGGGGGGGAAACACACAGTGTATATGTGTGTGTGGTGGGAAGGACGATAGTGTGTGTGTGGGGGGAGACAGTGTGTGCGGGGGACCCTGTGTGTTTAGAACACTGTAGGGGGGGGATGGAGCTGCGCAGTGGGGGGAACACAAACAGAGAGGGGGGAGTGGAGAAACAGACAGGGGGAGTAGGAAATTGTACTCCCGGGCAATGCCTTGTCTCTCAGCTAATATATATATATTATATTATATATACATTTGGAGGCGCTGCTGAGATACCTGTCAACAGGACAGGCTTTTGCTAGGCACACTAGGAAACAGGGAGAGTGTCTGCTGCCACTTTGTGCTGCATGGGACGGAGCCAGGGGTAGTCGGGGAGCTGCAGGAGCTGCAGACCGCACAGACGACCTGGGATCCTGCAAGGGGTTAGTGGGTCTGGAGAAGGGGGCTATAGCTGTCCTAGTCACCTTGAGGTAGCACTAGTGGGGGACGCCTAAAGGGTAAACTGGTAACTTAGGGCAGGAATTCTGGAAGTGTCCGCGCTATGCTAGCCAACAGTAGGTAGACGCCCAAAGTACTGCATGGAAGATCCGGAGTACTCTAGTCTCTATTCCAGACCACTTGACGTAGGGCGCACAGATTGGGAGGAAGGAGACACAGCAGACACAGCAAGAGTGAGCCTAGCCTGAGGTAGTGCAAACACGAGTCAGATCTACATTAAGTACACAAGGTGGTGCACAAGGCATTTTATTGCATCGGTGTGGCAGCTGCCCCGCAGAGAGGAGCTCCATGTGCGATAACAGAGAAAAGAATGGCGACCGCAAGAATGGAGGAAAATGATCCCTTGGTAGAAAGTGCCCCTCCTCTAGAGTCCACCAGGGGGAGTGCGCACAGTCAACTGCCAGTAGCAACTTCTGTTCCCCCTAAGAAAGAAACAGAATGCAGCAAACCACAACCTCAGCTACCAGGGGCATGGCGGGCCAGAGGAGTGAGTTACACCTTTCATTTGTGCCCATGTATGCATAAAGTGAGGAAGGGCGATATGGACTTTGCCTATTATTCATTGCCTAAAGGATTGAGGTGTTTGGGCTCTGATTGTGTATTTCTGGGAAAAGAACTTGTTTGGGGAGCTATTTTCTTTGTGAAAGGAGCAAACCGTCTTGTGTCTAGCCCTTTTCTGCCTAAGCTTGAGGAGTTCCAAGCCCCGATGACAGAGACGGCTCCAGATCCGGTTCCAAAACCGGAACCCCAGATGATGGAATCAATGAAGGGTAAGGTGACTGCCCAGGGAGAAGGGGGATCGCTACCACTGGTACCGCCGGAGCAGGACCGCTTCAGGCCGATGGCCACCAGCGAATGCGAAGCGCCCCAATGCTGTTCCCCTGCGGAGATGTCCCTACCCCCATCCTGTACTACTGAAGACAGTAGTCAACCAGCTGTGGTGATGCGCCAGCCGGCGGACCACACAAGTGAAATTGAAGATAAAGAGACGTTTATCCCATCTGCTGCGGACCCTGATATAGGCCCGTGTGCCCTACAACGGCCAGTCCGGCCTACCACAGAGGAACCCATCGCAAGCCAGCGGAGTGGCGAGGAACCTCCTAACCCCCCACAGGCGCCGGTGGTGGCAACGGCGGAGAAAGGCCTAGCCCAGGCCCGGACGGAGCGGAGAGCAGAACCATCACTTCCGGTGGCAGATGTCATTCTGGAGGAAGAGGTTCCGGTTGGGAACCCAACGCAAGATGGCGGCGAGTCCAGCGAGATGGCCGTGTCCTCGCAGCCAAGCAGCTGTACCAGGTCGTCTGGGTCCGGGAAGAGCCGGCAGGCCCTGCGGAAGCCTGGGAACACAGACACGGGTGAACAGTCCGATGGTACCGGGCAAGGTAGCGAGAAGTTGCGGGTCGTAGCCCCGCGTATGCCGGCAGTGTTTCCCTATGCCCAACCCCCGGCCATAGTTAAAACCCCTGCCGCTGTCACTTTTTCCTATGGGTTCCCGTCTATCCAAGGGTTGTCTGGGGAGTCCCGAGCCACTTCTGAAAACTTGGACTGGGGCGAGTGCTTTACATCTGATGATGGGTCGGGAGGGGAAATGTCTATGCGAAGAGTGTCATCATGTACCAGTGATAATAGTAGTACTATTAATATAAGGTGTAGGCCTAAGAGCCTTGGGTCCAATTCTAGGCTCCCAGGGACATTGGGAGTTTCATCTGGGAATTTGGGTAATGTTGCTCATATTGTGCCTATTGCCCGGGGAACCCCCTATGTGCCTCCACTGTCGGCAAGAGTTATTAGGGATCGCCAAAAGTTGTTACTTAATTTTCACCATCCATGGGAGGGAGCAATGACGTTTGAAATGGGTTCCCTTGATGAAGAAAATTGGGATCCTGGCGGGTTAAACGAGAAGTGGTGTAGTCAAGAGGACATAGTCTACATCTCCAGGAGATGCCTTAGGGAAGTGTATGGGCATGATCCTCTCAGTCCACTAGCATCCAGGCAGGAATTTTGGGCTGATTGGGGGTGTCCAGTATGTCACCTAGAGTGTTACAGCATTGCTGCTCTAAACCCAGTGGACCATGCAGGCGCAGGCCACCTTAAGAGGGTATGGTAGTACCAGTATGGATACTCCAGCAGGGAGTAATCCTGGTTGTTACACATCTACGTTAGGATGTATCTGTTATAATGTTTATGAGAAAAGATATGTACTGTAATAATGTGTTATTATGTTTTGCAGTGCTACCTGAAGGAAGGTTCCGAAAATTTAGGTCCCAGCCGGGTCGTTAGCATTCCACCAGGGGTAGAATGTAGCCATGTTTAAGATTGGTGTACATATCTCTTTCTCATGCTGGCAGTAAACCTGGTAAGTATGCAGGATTGCCAGCAACAATCATGAGGTTTGCCCTCAAACCCTGGTGAGGTGTCATATATCCCAAAGGAAGTGACAACATGCATTGTGTCCACACTTAGTGATACAGAGCATGTTTGTTCTCTGGGGGGTGATATAAGACACAGCACTGCCTAAAGTTAGGAGTTCAGTTTCCTGTTGTTGTGCTGCCTCTATTCAGTGAGAGGCACGTGAAGGTCTGCAACAGTGTTGCAGTGGTCTCATGCTAGCTGTGAGTCAGTGAGATACGGCAGCAGAGTTAGAGGCGCTGACAGAGACAGAGCAGCTCAAGAGAGAGATGCAGAGGTAGAGAGGAGCTTACAGCAGACAGAGAAGCTGGGGAATCTCTTTGAGAGTAGAGGAGGAAAGCAGATCTATTAGAGGAGAAGGGACCTTCTTAATGGAGTGCTGCAAAGAGATGAGCGGCTGAGCTGCTAGCTGTGAGGGGCAGCTTGCCCATACCATCAATAAAGATGCCCTGTTCAAAGATACCCCCACTGTGTGAGTGTGAGATTACTCAACAGTGGCAGTCACCACCGAGAAGGAGTTCCTCACCAGGACCATCTCCCAGTGGAAGCACAGATCCTGATGAGGTGGAGGCGCTGCACATGATATAGGTAGGACTCGCACCCACTACCTCAGCTGCCTGTCTGGATGACATCCCCTAATACCATCATGCGGGAGACTCAGGAGCCCTGTTGCCTACAGGTGCACCACCAGACACGATCATGTAATGGGGACTGGTTAGACCACATGGGCCAATGTGAGATTGGGTGGGTCAGACAGGAGGGAATACCCGTTACATATATATGTAGCCCCCTGTAAACAGAACGGGCTACTTATCCTTCTACTACTGGAGTAAGCCCTGGTAAGGGCAGGCGCCAGTAGTGACCATGGGTTTTTCCCCCTCACCAAGCCCCACCTCTGTGGTACAGACAGGCCCCTGAGCTCTGTGCAGCCTAGACAGAGGGGAGGTCCTGCTGACATCATAAGGGACAGGGCTGTGTCTATTTAGTGGGCTGCCCTGTGTGTGTGGGAGTGGGTTGGGTTTTGGATGTCAGTCCGTCTAGTCAGCCTGAGAGTTCTGCATGGAGGTCTGAGTGGAATCTGGAGTGGCAGCTCTGCAAGGTGTCCAGGCTTGGAGTTCTGCATACATTTGGAGAAGAGAGCATCTGAGTGCAGAGCTGGAGGAATGCATATGTTGGGAGCTGAGGAGTGTGTATGGGTCTGAAGTGCTGTAGGACTCAGGACCATAAGGACAGAGCCATAGAGTTGGACCAATGCCCCTCACCCTGCTCAGGGGGTGAGGGGAGGGAGATCTAGCCTCACCCACAGGGCCTACCCTGGTGGAGGTGGAGGCCGGGGTATTGAGGTCCCATCCAGACCATCCTGTCTGGAGACATTGCTGGAGGGAAGGGGAGGAGTACCCCGGTGCACGGGGTATAAGGCTGCTGCTGGTGTTGAACTGTGTGTGTACACCTAAGAGACAATAAAGAGACTGTTCTATTTTACCCGGAAAGACTGTGTGTGGTTTGGAGCATTCACCCTGGGACCAGGGTTACTTCTCTATAAGGGTCCTACCCCACATCCCTGGGAAGTTATAGAGGATGGAGGCGCTGCATCACTAAGAGAATGGAGGCAACTACCCCAGAAGCCTGGTCCTGTATCCCCGACATCACCGCGGGATACTCAGGCCCTCCTGTTACCTGCAGGAATGCACCACCAACATACATGTAGCCAGCCCTCACTACACCCTAGACATGGCATCTGTGTCTGGGGGGGGGGGGGAATATGGGTGTTATATATATATATATATATATATATATCATTAAAAAAAAAAGAACATCAAACGAGTGTCGTATTTCTTAATACAAAATAATTGTTGACCGGTAATAAAATATTTGTCTTCTTATATAGTGCTGGCAGTATGCACAGCGCTGTCCATAGAAGTGTGCAGGCACTATGCGTCTTCCCTCAAGAGCTTTCTTTCTAATGCTGGTGCCTGAAGCACAGTGAGAGTGAGAGACTTGCAGAAAGTCACAAGGAGCGGACACTGGGATTTCAACCGTGTTAAACCACTTCAAAGGCAGCAACCACTGAGCTACATGTTTGCTAATCATATCCTAAAACAGCAGTGGTTGTGTATCTCAGTAACATACTGTAGGAATAACACCATGTTTAGATTACTGCGCGGTGTCAGCTTCAAACAACATGACTCGAGTTAAGCCCGAGTAACCTAAAAGTGGAGGGGGGGGGGGAACTATTTTACTAGAATCCCAAGTGATTTATATACCTTTCCAAATGCACATTCATACAATGTCTCCCAAACCCCATAGGGTCTGGAAGGGAGTAACTCCACCTTCACGTGTGATCTAAGCCGCAGGGGTGCACAAACTTCTTGCCTTGCGCCCCCCCTGCTGCCCTCCCCCCCTCCTGCTCACGCCCCTCTTACCTGCTCTGAAGCGTCAAATGATGCCACGGGGTCATGGGACGCGTTGTCGAAGCCGACGGAGTCACGGTAAGTTGATATTGCAGAGGCCTCGTGCGGTCCCCCGCATTTCATTTAAATGCCTTGGGGAAGAGTGCGGGGTCTCTGCAACCGCCGCGCCCCCCAAAAAAATCTTATGCGCCCCCGATCTAAGCAACGTCTCATTAAATCCCTGCATTTAAGCAGCAGTCCCTGCTGCCGGTGTTTTTTTACATTTGATTTTTTCCCCTTTAATATGTGCATCAATATAATCCACATGTTACCCCTCCCTTCCCGGCTCAAAGGGAGGGTACATGGTTAATTTTGATGTCAGTCTCTCAGGGTTCGTACCTCAAATCCAGCGGTTGTTTCTGGTGGCTGGGCGTGGCTCTCCCAGATGGCTCTCAAGATGGAAAATGAAGCGTGCCAGGAGTTTTATAGTTTTAAATAAAAATAAAGTTTATTGAACTGCACCGTCACTTTGCTTACTTCCTCGCAGTAAGGACTGAGGAGGCTCATACAATAACTTTAATCAGTTTCTTATTAATGATGTAATTCCATCCTCTATCCCTGTTATGTGTGTTACCCCTTTCCCCACCCTAAGGGAGATCTGGTTCTGGTAACCGGGTGTAGTGCTGCTCACCTGTTAGGCTTACAGGATTCTGAGTGTCCGCTGATGTTAGTGGGGATAAGCAGGACAGGTTTTTGGATCTGTAGCTCTTCTTCTATGTGCAGCGCCTCCATCCACCAGGGCCTATCAGAGATAGGTGCAGTCCCTGCAGGAAACCTCTTTCCCTCCCCCTGAATGACTGCATCCTCAGGCAGGAGTAAAATATAACTGGTCGTCTTTATTCAGTATTTAGTACACAGCATACATCATACATCTTCTGTCTTTGTCCTTGGAGCCGACACCGGTAGCTTGAGGCCCCAGGAGTTTCTCCTTATCTCCCACACTCCCTGGTGGAGTATGGGGTAGTTGCTTCCAGTCCCCTGCGGGAGGGAAGGCCCGAAACCAGGTCCCTGGTCCAGCGCAGAACACATCCCACTCACCCTGAGGGGAGAGGGTAGAACACACCTCTTACTGAGGAGTAAGAGAGACAGAAAAACCTGAATTTAGGCTGCAGCAGCTTTTTGTTACCAGGCGAGGGTCCCAGGTCAGAGTCCCGGCTGTAGGCAGTACCTAGGCTGTGGGCAGTACCTAGGCCGTGGGCACCGCCCACCTCCCCCTGTCACTCTATGGAGCTGTTTATTGCAGCAGGGCATAGACTAACCCTAACACCGCTTGCGCTGGCACCAGGATTTATGTGTTAGGCAGGGACATGAGTAGCCCAGGGGGTACCTGGCTACATGCTCCCCCTGGTGGAGCTCTCACACCCTCGCTGAGACACCCAATTTATAGACCATATGTAAATTGGAGAATAGAGAACACAACTTGGAAACATTGCATAACATTGGTATAGATAGATCCTCCCTACGCTGAAGAATCTATACTCCTCAGTAGTAGTACTTTGGATCAGGCTTGCGAACCTTCTTGCCCTCACCATCCGGTACTGTGACCGAATAACAACTCTTCTGGCCCCTCTCTGAGATATACTCAACCCTGTCCAAATAAATGTTCCTGCCTACTTTCCATACGCTCATTAGGTAGGACACCTTCTCTTCATTATTGTAGTTCGCCACTGTACAGCGGGCAGCTACATAATCTAACACGGCCTCACTGAGCCATTCATCCCTATTGGCCTCTGCCTCTCTCACATGGAGTTCAGGAACATATGGGTGTAACCCATGTCCCCCCCACCCCCTCTGGGAGGTAAACTAAATTACTAGGTTAGTGTGGTGCTGAGAAATACCTGCTGGTTCAGGAGAGCTGAGTAGCCACGATGGTAAGGGGCAACAGGACAGGCTTTTGCGGTCTCTGGGTTCTTGTTCATGGTTTCAGCGCCTCCAGCTGTGATGTGATCCTTGGTGTGTGGATGTCAGTCCCCACCACTGCACTCCTTACCCCTCCTGCCCAAGAACTGACACCCAGGCAGAGGTACAGTAGGAGTCTTTAACCTGATATTCCTCGATGAGAGCCATACCTTGTCTCCTGGTTTTAGTCTGGGCGCCACTAGGCTTTGTCGATCTGCCTGAGTCTTCTGTCTCTGAACAGATTGCAGTCAACAGGCAGCGTTTTAGGTCCTGTGTCGCTACCGACTGTGGCTCCTCCTCACCCCAGGTAGTCACCTTACCCAACAGAAAATGTAAAACAAAGACTCATATTCACAGCGCTTCTCCGTGTAAGGAGCGTGCTGCGTGTGAAAAGATTGGCCATACATATGTGAAAAAACAGAAAGTGAATCCCTGCGCTTCTCCTATTGGGCTAACAGTAAATGGGGAAATAAATATACATAGTGACACCTAAGTCTGTAAGACAAAGGAGACTTTTGGTTGCGTCCTTTGATCAAATAATGTTAAGCCTGCTAACCAACGTCAAGGTAAGTCTCAAAAGCAGGTCCCTATGCTAAATGCATAAATGTACTGTGAAATATACCCTGAAGGGGTTACTATACTAAGTGTAAGCTTATGTAACTTAGTGCAGTTCAAAACTGGTGTATATATGGTGACAATACTTATGTAACGGGTATTCCCCCGCAGATAGAGTGAATGTGAGGGGGAACCTATATGTTACCAGGTTCACAGGAGGCCTGAGCCTCCGCTGATGGGAACCTGGGATGCTTCTCTGGAACGTTCTCATCGGTCAGCGCCTCCACCTATGTAGGATTCTATAGGAATGTAGAATGGCCCTAACATAGGAACCCATATACACAGTAAGCACATACACCGAAGTATATATAAGAACAGTTTACTGTATACAACATAGAACATAACTCATACATCAATGACAATAACCTTAGTGTCACTCCTGTAACACTGGGCCTCATAGGCCGTAACCCCGCACCATATATACCTGTGTCCCAAGAGTCCCACAACCCCACCCACGTGTGGGACAGCGCTGCCCACTAAGATGAAGTGTATAGGTGGTGCACTTGGTGACTTGGATAATACCTGCCCGGTGCTCCTGCTACCGGGTGCGCAGATGACCTTTACTTGGAATCCCTTGCTCCAGGAGATGATCCAAGATGCCTCCGCCTCAACGGTGGGTGGCTTCCGCATGGAGTGATCCACCTTTATAATATCACTTATCTCTGCTAACGCAGAGGATGTTATATCTTCACAGCAATTCACCTTCACAGCAATTCACCTTAGTTACGTTTCCTGGCTGGACCCTCACTTGTCTAGGTTCTACAGGACCCTGTCCCTAGTCTAAGGGGAGTCCCTGTAGTAACCACAAGCTGAGGTGAGTAGGGTCTTAGCTGGGGCCAAGGGGAGACTTCTGGCCTAGTGCAGGAGGCTACTTTCCTCCCTGCACAAACACACCCTCCCCTCTCTGTGTCCCAGCACCAACTGACACTCACACTCGTGCTCCACTGTCAGCTTCCTGACTCCAGCACGCAACATTGTATCTCCTTTGCTGCAGGAGAATCTGTAAACCCTATTGGCTTCAATGCAGCAGGTGATAGGGGTGAAAGGGCAGTCCCCAGAGGCTGCTGGGAATTGTAGCCTTTTATTGCCCTCTTTAACATTGGGGCCGCGTGCGCGAACTGTAATGGCTGCCGCTACTCTCCACTGAGCAAGCGCAATTCTGTAATGGCCGCCGCATCGCCCTAACTACGCATGCGTGACTTCTAGGGGTGCCAGTTCTCCCACACTAAAATGGCCAGCGCGTCGCGTCTGCATATGCGCGAGCCTCCGTGCCCCCGCGGACATAACAAAGATGGCGGCGCCCTACATCCGACGCCACTGGGAGACGCGCTCGCCCCCGCAACTGCCTTCTCACTGGGGAAGGTAAGGGGAAGAGGAACGGGGAACCTGGGAGCTAAAGGGGACCTGGCTACACTTACATTTATGCAAGTAAAGTGCAAACTGAATTACAGGGACCTTGCTGGGAGATTACTGTATATATCTTGAAAAAGGAGGAACTACGCTCCCACAAGCTGCTCAATGAGCAGTTACAGGTGGATTGGCTACACACATTAATCTCACCCTAATAGTGGTGGCATATAAATCCCCCCATTTATTGTTAGCCTTGTGTCCCTCCAAAAAGCGGCCACTCCTGACGAAGCTCGGACGGATCTAACGAAACGCGTAGAGTGAAGGAAGGAGAGAGCACACCGACAGGACCTGAAACGCGTGGCGTCGGAGCAGCGTGACAAGCAGAGGGTCACTCCAGGAGGCAGCTTTTTGGAGGGACACAAGGCGAATCTACCCAGCAAAGACGTGCGCCAGGATGCAGTGTCGGAGGACGGGGTATCAAGGATACCATTATGTGCCTATAGGGCAAAAACAAATGTGAGTGCCCTTCAAAGGGACTATTTTACCGTGTATATTGTGCATTAAAACTTTATCAGCATATTTAATCCTTTATGCCCTCCTCCTTTTCGAAGACTCTACTTTACCTACCAGTACTTATAATATAATAATTTATTCACCAAAGTGATCTGGTCTGTAACTGTTTCATACGCCCATAATATATATTATCTTTAACTGTGCATGCAATGTCTTGTATATAATGTATACCTTGTTCATTTATGTAACTGTATTTGTAACCATGTATTATTTGTATTAACTCTGTGCCCAGGACATACGTGAAAACGAGAGGTAACTCTCAATGTATTACTTCCTGGTAAAATATTTTATTAATAAATAAATAAATCTATCATTGGTTACTGTGTTTACCTTCAGTGGCTTACTGCAAATAATCAACTCCCTTACCGTCTCTTATTTCTGTACTATTGGGGGAATGTGGTTGTTCCTTGTTTAAGGTTGAGTGATTACAGCAGTACACTTATATATATATTGTTTTCTGCATTTATTCAGATTTTTGTTATATTTTTTATTGGTTGTATTGCTATTTACTGTGATTTACTGTACAACCACTGGGTGGTGCTATCACATTTATATATTTTGTGTTTGGGAAGCACCAAAGAGTAGAATTTCCTTTTTCCACATGCTCACCCCTACTGGAAATGTCCCTTGTATTTTCAGATGTTGAATTCCCCAACTGACGAAAAGAAAATACGGTATTTCTTCGATTGTAAGACGCACCGTCGATTTGGCCCTTACAATTGAGGAAAATTACTTTTTCACTTACCATGTTTCAGGAGAGGTCCCATGTCAGCGGAGGATAAAGCGGGCAGCGGCAGCAGGAGAGGTCCCACATCTGCAGATGGTTGAAGATGGACAGCGGGTGGGTGTGCGGCAGCAGAACAGGTCCAAAATCTGCAGGTGAATGAAGATAAGAAGACAGCGGGCGTGTGGTGGGGTGCGGCGGCAGGAGATCATAATAGCAGGAGAGCCGAGCAGGAGCAGAGCGGCATAGGGGAACGGTTTGGGAGGTGCACACTGTAACCGGAAGTCAGACACTGGTTAACTTCCGGTGTTACAGTGTGCACCTCCCAAGCCGTTCCCCTATGCCGCTCTGCTCCTGCTATTATGATCTATTAGCCGCCTCCGCCACCGCACGCCCGCTGTCTTCTTATCATCATTCACCTGCAGACTTGGGACCTGTCCTGCCGCCGCCACCGCACTCCCGCCCATTGTCCATCTTCAACCATCTGCAGACGTGGGACCTCTCCTGCCGCCGCCGCACACTTTGTCCTCCGCTGACATGGGACCTCTCCTGAACCATGTTAAGTTTTTTTAATACATCGATTCTAAGACGCACCTCGATTTAAGACATGTGAAAATCGGAAAAAAGGTGCGTCTTAGAATTGAGGAAATAGGGTATATACCTTAATACCATAATCTCTGCACGTCATTCTTATTTGGCTGTATCTCAAAGCCATAGCCACAGTAAACCTCGGCACAGGAAAGGAAGTAGAGAAGTAGTATTAATTTAAAGCAGACACAGGGAGAACGAGTAAAAGACAAAGGGGAGGAGAGATACGAGTAGGGCCTCAGAAAACAGGAATCTACTGTATACAGAAAAAGCTAAGAAATAGAAGGGAAAAGGGCAGAGAGAGGTAAGAGAAAGGGTCAGGAGGAAAGGAAAAGAGGCTGGGAGAAAGGAAAAGGGGAGGGAAGGTATTGAGAGCAAGAGGAAGACGGGTTAGAGTGAAGGAAAGAAGGATGAAGAGGAAGAAAAGAAATAGAATCAGAGAAAGAAAAAGAAAGGTAAGGGGACAGAGTAAAAGAAACAAATATAGTATTTGTATAGTAGAGTATTATTGTATAGTATAGTATTATTGTATAGTATAGTATTATATTAGTATAGTATTATTGTATAGTATAGTATAGTATTGTATTAGTATAGTATTATTGTATAGTATAGTATTGTATAGTAGAGTATTATTGTATAGTATAGTATTGTATTAGTATAGTATAATTGTATAGTATAGTATAGTATTATTGTATAGTATAGTATTGTATAGTATTATTGTATAGTTGAGTATTATTGTATAGTATAGTATTGTATTAGTATAGTATTATTGTATAGTATAGTATAGTATTATTGTATAGTATAGTTTTGTATTAGTATAATATTATTGTATTGTATAGTATAGTATTGTATTAGTAGAGTATTATTGTATAGTATTTGTATTAGTATAGTATAGTATTGTATTAGTATAGTATTATTGTATAGTATAGTATTGTATTAGTATAGTATT
>WSYH01017264.1:0-12121 GCA_036426205.1 Ascaphus truei | reverse complement strand
TTGACTGTACAAACAGATTAGACTGGACACAACACCCCACCTCCCCCGAGGCCACCTTTTTTCCTGAAACGACAAGAAAACAAAAAATTAGGGCAGTTATGTGCGTACTGTATTATGGCATTGTGTGATGTGTAGTACTACTGTACTGTATATGGCTGGTGCTGCTTTCTCTGGAAAGAAAAAAATTGAGCAGTTAGTAGGCAGTTACTGTACTACTGTCAAACTAGTGTATACTGGAACTACTGTATACTCTGACTACTGTTAAATACTATGTAACCAGATGGCTGGTGCTGCTCTCTCTGTAAAGAAAAAACTGTAACTACTGTATACTCTGACTATTAGGAACGAAAAAATCTGTTCCATACTTACCTGTATCATACTGTACTTACAATACTACAGTACAGTACTACTTTCCTGATGCTTGCCCATTACGCGCGATCACAATGGGCAACTCAGTCGCAATATGGTCTATATATTTATTGCAGCGTTCCACGGTGAATACATCGTTCCAAAAACTCATTATGCATTTCAACAACTCGTCCTTTTTGGAGGGTTTCACTACTTTCCGGATATGGTCCTTCAGCTGATGCCAGACCATTTCGATCGGATTGAAGTTTGGCGATCTGTCATTGGAAAAAAAAGGACAATTAGTTTAAGAGATACAGTACACAGAAAAACAGTGGGGGGAAAATGAGACACGGTTACCGCACTTACTCCGCTGACGTCTTCACCCAGTTGATACCGCGCTCAAGGATATGCGCTGTTGACACGGTGTGCTTCGGATCGTTGTCCTGGTAGAAACGGTGACCATCCGGGAACTCGCGTGTGATGTATTGGACTATCTCAGGGACAATGTTGTCTTGGAAGAAAGCTTTATTCATGATTCCTATAGCAAGAAAAGAAAAGTGCTCAAAAAAGTGCACAATAATACAGTACAGTGCATACAGTGAGGCTACACTAGGAAAGTACAGTGCATAAGGCTACATTGTTGTGTGTTTTAACTTGTATTTATATAGAAATGTTTTAACTTGCTGTACACACACACAGGACCTGCATAATTCCAGTCCCGGAGGGCCGCAAACAGACCCGGTTTTCAAGGTTGTCCTGAAAACCGGGCCTGTTTGCTGCCCTCGAGGACTGTAGTGGTGCAGGCCTGACTGACTGTTTTGCACACCATCCCACTGTACTGTATATGTTTCTTTAATAAAGGAGATGTTGCATTTTGTATATTGTATTTTATGAATAAAGATTTTTTTTTAATCACAGGTAAGACCATACTGTTGTGCTGAACTGTATTGTACTGTACATGTTTTGACCTGCTGTACTTAAATAAAGGAGATGTTGTTGTGTGTTTTTTAACTTGTATTTATACAGAAATGTTTTAACTTGCTGTACACACACACAGGACCTGCACAATTCCAGTCCCTGAGGGCCGCAAACAGGCACGGTTTTCAAAGGTTACCCTGAAAACCGGGCCTGTTTGCTGCCCTCGAGACTGTACTGGTGCAGACTGTTTTGCACACCATCCCACTGTATATGTTTTGACTTGCCGTTCTTTAATAAAGGAGATGTTGCGTTTTGTATATTTTATGAATAAAGAATTTGTTTTTAAACATGTGACTGTAAACCATACTGACTGACTGTAAATGTTTTTACTTTCTATACATAAATGTTTTCACTATCGTAGCAGTAAACCATACACCTGTTGATGTTTTGAATTGCTGTGCACTTAAAATGTTTCTACATTGTACAGTATTTGTAAATAAATGTTTTTGTACTTACTCCACCAATAAAAGAACATGTTGATTTGTTTTACTTTGTTCCATTGGCTCCTTTGCTACTGTAAAAAAATACAGTGTTTCTAGAATGTACACTACTGTCCAGGCATACTGTGCTGTATACCCTAGGCATGCTCAGTACAAAAGTATTAAAAAAATAGAAGACACATACAGTACTGTACTGTATGTACTGGCACTGTATAGAAGGCACATACTGTATGTACAGTACTGTAATACATGTAGAATAAATGCATAGTTTTAATTTTTTCGGGTTTATTACACAGTATACTGTATATAAAAAAGTATTGTATACTGTACGGCCGGAAAACATCAGCATACTGTTTTCAGCTACAGTATTCTATCCTAATCAATAACGACGGCCACTAAACTGTAGACTCCGGTACGTGGGTTTTTAAATCCGATTCAGCAATGTGCAGGCATTGTTACACAAAGCGATATTATCCATCGAAATCCCTCCATTAGCCGTTTTTTTTTCTGAGGAAAAACAAAAAGAAAAGTTTTACTGTAATGGTCAGCCCCCTAAAGAAGTTCCCAGCCAGTCCCACCAATAATTTTTTCGGGGGCGTCTCCTGTTCACATGGGCATGCGCCTACTGTCGATGTAATGACACGCATATGCGTTTCAAGAAAGATCCAATGCGCATGCGCCTAGCGTTCCACCAATTGTTCAGTATCTGCAGCACAGTACTGGAGAAGCCACTCAGCCAATAATATTGCTTACAAGAGAATCGCTTGACTTTTGAATCGCACCGATATTGATACTATATTGTCAAAATAAAAAAACCACAGAAAATAATACGGCAACAATACTCACCATAGAATTTCCCATTCAGCTGGCGCCGGCGCCGGGCCACTGCAAGTCCAGTGTTCTTGATCATCCACGTCAATAGTTTGCAGCGGGACTAGTACACCTGTAGTGAGCTGATGAGGCTGGAAATTGCTTAGGTACATGCAAGATTGATCGAAACTGCACGTGAAATCCGGCTCAGGCTTGCTGTATAGACAGCAAGGGTTGTCACTGACGGTGGGACCGTTATTGGAAGCCGGAGCTAGTGCATTGCTTGGCAGCGACTGTCGTTTCGTAGTTGGTTTTAACATGACCTTTCGCCTTTTGCCGTCTGCATGATCATAGATACAGGAAAAAGCCGGTGATACACACCAATACCCTCCAACAAATTGTGGCTCAATACGATAAAAACAGGGATCGCTACATAACCTTTTCCTTATTGCACGCTTCCACGTATGAGGAGCTGGCGAAAATTTGTAAAAGTCATAGTTTTCGCTAAAATACTGATAAATTTGAACAACTGTTGCCATCTTATCATCTGTTGCATTAATCGCGGCCCATATCAACTACGCGTAACTTCTGTCGGGTTTTTGGAAAACTGGCTGCACTTGAACACTCATGGCGATGGCTCTCTGGAGAATACTGTAACAGAAACTGGTCTTTGTCTTTATTTAATATGAAAAGCCTAAATTGATACATTTTTGCAACCTCTTCCTTCAGTCTCAAGGCCAATTTACAATAGCACACTGTGGTATCTTTTTTAAACGAAAAACACCTGCAAGTCGACACATTACTGAAGCGCATGCGCATTACAATTCATGCATATCTGCCATATGGCGGACACGCGAAGAATTGCAACCTATTAAATCCGAACCATTCTCAATAAACGCATCAACCGCGCGTCAACCGCGCATGACCCGTGGCTGAGAACGCAAAATGAATGCGGCATGCTCCCGGTGAAGTGCGTCGCATTCCAGGAAAAAGCCAGGGAAAAAACGGCGATGTGTTAGAATAAGATGCGCCGCAGCAGTATTCACACAGTTTGCAGTGATTTGTCACATTTATCACGTTTGTTATGTTTTAGACACATGATACATTTGTGTTTTGTAATTCACCTTTAATCACTTTATTAGATTCATTTGAATTACTCACTACATTAGTGTTGAGCGCCACACTTTCTTTTCAGCAAACCTAATCTGGCCTGATCTACAGAGGTGGCCTGATGGAATGGCAGTGGAGGTGCCTGTCCAGGCAGCTTGCTGTAGACTGGTAGAAAGGAGTTCCCCTGTCAGGAGTTCCCCTGTCTCCATGGGCACCTTTTAGCAGGCAGCTCGGCAGGCATCCTCCACAGGCCTCTAACAGGACCTCTCTCGCCTCCAGGGCAGCCGGTAGACAGCAGGCACACGGATCCACTCCTCTCTTCCAATATCCCTGTCTTCTCTCACTCCTCTGTCTTCCCATCTCTCTCACTCCTCTCTCATCCAATATCACTAACCCACTCTCACTCCTCTCTCTCTCTTCTCTTCCAATATCCCTGTCCCCTCTCTCTCACTCCTCTCCCCTCTCTTCCCATCTCTCTCTCTTCCCATCTCTCTCTCTTCCCCCACTCCTCTTCCCCCTCTCTTCCCCCCCATCCTCTTTTCTCCCTCTCCCCACATCATCTCTCCTCCCTCTCCTGTCCACTCACACCTACCCCCTCTCCCCCATCTTCTATCCCCTTCCTCTCCATCCTCTCTACCCACCCCTCCCTCTCCATCCTCCCTCCCCCAATCCCTCTCTGCTCATCCTATCTCCCCATACTCCCTCTCCATCCTCTATCCCCCCTCCATCTGCCCCCTCTTCATCTGCCCCCTCTTCATCTGCCCCCTCTCCATCCTCTCCCTCCCATTCCCTCTCCATCCTCTCCCTCCCATTCCCTCTCCATCCTCTCTCCCCCAACTCCCCCTCCATCCTCCCCTCTCTCCCCCTCCATCCTCCCCCCTCTCCATCCTCTCTCTCCCATATATACACACACACACACACACAAACAAACACTACACCATATACACACATACCAAACCCTACAATGGAGGTTTTTTGTCTATTTCTTTACCCACCGTAACTTATTTAATGTGTTCTTGAAACCTCTTCCACCTTCACATTTGAAAGCCAGTATAACCATACTCACACTGATGAGACCCAAAAGGTCAAATCAGCTGTCTGTGAGTACTGCACCGACACACTTTATTCGAGCAAATACCCAGTATGTACCTGGCAGATACCTGGAATGCGCCGCTCCTCACCTCTGACAAGCCCCGTTGCGTTTGCCTTCCCAGCCTGGGTTCATGCCTGGCTGACGGGCGGCTAATCTGTTAAATGATAATGATTAGGATTTAATAGGCTGCAATGCTTCGCGTGTCTACCAGATGGCATAAATTCATGAATTGTAATGCAGTATATATATATATACTGTGCAGTATTGCAGCCAGCGGGAATAAAATGCTTCAATCCCTGCTTGGAAAATACCTCAATGCACTCGGGCAGAAAACAGTCACAAACCTCAATACACCCGGGTATACCCGAATTCGTGGGACTAGCCGAGCTTGAATAAAGTGTGTCGCCAGTGTAGGTGTTTACTGGCTATGCACTTCTTAAGGACTATCTTTGAATGAGATTGTGATATGTATCCACAGCCGGATACAAAAAGATCCCTGTTATGGCGCACTGCAGACCTTTATATTATAATGCGGTCAGAGGTAGCAAAAGACAATAATTAAAATCAATTTTATTAACATTTAGTATGTAATTTAAAAATAGACATATATAGCCGGGTGGGGTATATGTCTATGTGTTGTAGTCACTCAGTTATTCTATTCAAGCCGTATTGGGATAAATCTATGGAGCAGTCTGAATCAGTGAAACCTGTCAAGTGTTTTGCCGGAGGTATAGAGCTCACTTCAGTATATATTGTTTTGATGGAGGCTCTGTGTCCTGTGTCCGACTGTGCATGCGTCACAGTGAACTGTGAGATTAGTATTGTATCGGGCTGCCTGGTGAGAGAATAAAGGTAAGTAAATGGCGTAATTTTAACCCTTTATATGCTAGGCAGACAGTAGTGAGCTTAAAGTCCCCTTAGATTCCCCTTTTTGGGCATGTCTTCCGAATCATATTATCAACAATTGTATACAGGAATTCCTGATAAAGGGATGGACGAATAGGATGTTGATTGACTCCGTTAGATGTGTTAGGTCTAAGCATGCATTGCACAGTATGTCAGAGTACCATGATTATCACCCAGTAAGAGGGATGCAAGTGTAGAGATATGAGTCTACCAAGAAGGGTATGTTAGCTATAGTAGTACCTCTCTGATTCAAATGAATGTACTGGTGGCATCAATTTACCCTATAGCGTATATTCATATTACGTGCATCTAAACGCGGATGCGTCACGGTGAGTCCGTGCGGAGTGAAACGGGGTAGATATGACTGGATAAGTAAATAAAAGTGTATTCTGTCCTTCAGTAGAGGAGGGCTGTGAGCCGTAAGATCATTACTTATCGATGTTTTTGTTTAGTGTGTTACGCTAGGGTGTACGTTGTACTAGAAGCACATGTAACGTTTCCTTTTGAATCACTGAGAGGAGTAAGAGTACAGATGGATAAGGGGGAGTTTTAACTGTGGTAGTACCTATTTGATTTAAGTGAATGTATTAATGGCTTCAAATACCCTATAGCGTGTATTATTATTGCGTGGGTCTAACTGCGCATGTGTCAAAGTGAGTCCGTGAGTGTCCTGTTCTAATGACCAGGGCGACACGCAGGGGAGAAACGGGGTAAGTATACCTGGATATGTAAATGAAAGTGTTGTTCAATCTTTCAGTAGAGGGGGTCTGTGAGCCACATATTCATAGTTATACGTAAATCGCTGGTAGCACCTGTGGTCTGAATATACTTTGATGCACGTGTCAGTGTATTGGGGTTGTTTTGCATATTCAGCAAAAATTGCTGCAGTAATCACTGTGTAAGTGGATAGGGGGGAGTGTTGCCCTATAGTTGGGGCAAAGGCCCTATGTAATATAGACAGAAGGTAATTCCATGTGATAATGCGTTAAACACCTCTTTAAAATGGTGTATCAGGACTATGAAGTAATGCTGCAGTCTAAGACGTTCAAGTTGAGTTTTAACTCAGTGGCAAGCTGTCGGCAAACCGGCAAACCCGACGTTCTAACTGAGGTTTGACTACAATAGATAAGCTGTCGGCAAAGACCCGACGTACAGTACGTTTCGTCGCTAATAATGTAAATAACTAATTAATACACCAAAACAACAGCGCTTAAAGCTGCAGTTCAGTCTTTTTTTTTTTTTTTTTTACTTCAATAGTTTCATGTGGGCAATCTCTAATTACCTAAAGAACTGTATAGCTGTCAGTCAATTCGTTCTCCATGTATTGATAGGTCGAAATTTGGTGACATAATTAGTGAAGGGATCTGTTTATATTCTGCTTGTCTGTCAGTGGAAGCTCATGAATATTCATGAGTACTCCTGCACTGACCAGTGCTAGAGGGAGGGCAGGGCTGACAAAGGGGTGTGCCAGGGCTTGTGACAGGACATGAAGGGGCAGTGCCTTAGCAAATGGCTGTTAAAATAGAATACAAGAAAATTGGTCTTTCAAAGTTGTTTTTTTAAAAACAGAAAATGCTAAAAGTATTTTTTCTTACTACAGAACTGATTTATTAAAAAAAACACACATGCAGGATATTGACTGAACTGCAGCTTTAACCTATAATGAGCTAATACAAAAAAATGTGCCTTAAATTAAATGGTGTGCATACTTAATTGCGCCTACAATATAATAAAGTGCACATACAATACCAAGTGAACGTGATGACTAAAAAACAAACAATAAAAGCAGCCTAAGTTGTCCCACAGTGCAGGTTATCTCCTCAACCTACACACAACTCATACAAAAACCATATGGGACACCTGGCGCTTAATACACTAGAAAGTGTCCATACAGTGCAGTCCTTTAAATGTCCAAATGATGTTCCCAACCAAAGTGACGATTGCAGTTGGATTCGTTAGTCCCCCTAATAAAGGGTTAAAGAAAAAACACAAATTGCGCAGTATATCTGGACAGGTGCATACAGGACAGTACAACCACAGTGAACTACTTACAAGATAAATCTTGCAACTTTCAGTTGAGAGGATCTGTGTTTTAACCTCTTCCTTGCTGTGATCACGAATCCCACGCGAATCTTCTCAATCCTCCTCTTCTTTAGCCTCTCCCAAGTAGATATTCGGAAGGCATTGATAAGGAGAGAATACAGCAAGATAGTGTGGAAAGTACAACACAATTTATTAAAATATATAAAAACAGCCAAATGTAAACTCACATATGGATGCAGTAACACGTGCAATACTAGGATGCCGTCCGCAGCTGCAGTAGCTCCTTATCCTTTGAAAAAGTGACGTCCCCACGTCACGAAACGCGTTAGGGGGGAGGAATCTAGAGGCACCGTCTGCAGAGGAGGTTCCCAGTTGTCTGAACGGCGCTCAGGTAGTGACGTCAGCGGGACCAGTGCCGGAACACACCAGGGAGGGCGAAGAGAGTGCTGGGCACTGAGTTGCTGCTGAGAGGAGCCATACAGCTGTACTTGATTTGGAACAAGCAAAAGGGACACCTTAGCAAGCTGCGGACAGCATCCTAGTATTGCACGTGTTACTGCATCCATATGTGAGTTTACATTTGGCTGTTTTTATATATTTTAATAAATTGTGTTGTACTTTCCACACTATCTGGCTGAATTCTCTCCTTATCATGCCTTCCGAATATCTACTAGAGGCTAAAGAAGAGGAGGATTGAGAAGATTTGCGTGGGATTCGTGATCACAGCAAGGAAGAGGTTAAAGCACAGATCCTTTCAACTGAAAGTTGCAAGATTTATCTTGCAAGTAGTTCACTGTGGTCGTACTGTCCTGTATGCACCTGTCCAGATATACTGCGCAATTTGTGTTTTTTCTTCAACCCTTTGTTAGGGGTGTAACAGGGGACTTATCCCTGTTCAGTAATGTTCCTTTAATCTAGCAGTGTGGTAGTTAATTACTAAACACCACCTGCCGGATTAGATTGTTTACAAAAAGCCTGCCTGTGAGACAGGAAGTGACTCTCTTTAGCTCTGACTGAGAGCTGACCTTTGGAGAGACAGAGCAGAGGTTCTTGAGTCCCAGGAGAGACTGACCAAAAGAAACCCAGATCTCTGGAGCTGACCAGTCTTGAGCTCTGCCAGCCACACAGCAGAGTTGATTGCAAGACACCAAATAAGACTTCTAAACCTGGATGCTGATATTTTTCTGTGCACTCACGGGTGCGGTTCCAGGAGAGCAGAGAAGTTTACTCTACAGCAACTAAACAGATAAGACTTTCATTATTAAGAGACTGCTTATATCTGCTTATTTTCATGTTAGGTGTTTGGGATGGGAGAAATGCTTAACTAATGGAGATGTGAACTAATTGCAAGGATTTCACTAGAAATACTCCCAAGTGAATGGAAGCTTTGTTCCCCCCCCTGTGTTTGGATAATTTCCTGATGAAAAGGAAAAGGCACAATAAAGCCTATTATAATTTCACATTATAAACGTCTCCAAATTGTGTACCTCTGTGAACGTCCGTCTACATTTGGTGTCCGAGGTGGGACAAGAGGTGTCCTTGTAGTTAAAAAGGACCGGAGATTTTTATGTGAAATTTTTTTTAATGCTTTTTGCCTACAAACAGTCTCTGAGAAAAAAACCCTCATGCAGCAGAGATCAGAGTTAAAGGGACACACCACTGAAACTTACACTGCATTGAAACTTACAAAACCACAGATGGACTCTTTGCCCCAATCCCAAGAGGAGAGAGACTGCTGAAGCAGCTAAAACTTTATTTGCCTATCACAAAGCATAATATGGTCATTGAAATAGGGGTTTTGCCTTCCAGCCATAGTCCGGGTTAAAGAAGTGAGTCAGCCCTTAAAAAAAGGGATAGGTGTTTGTTGTTTTCAAAAGTTTCGCTGAAGCAGTGAATACAGATGGTGACCCACGAGTGGTACTGATTTTGCAAATAAAGGTTGCCACACCGCATAGGGCTACCAGCTATGAATGGAGTATATGCAGAAAAGTGTGACAATTGATACAAGACTGTGCTGAAGCAGGGGAATTTTTAGCAAACCAATGCTGATTGTAAAATTGCCCTATAGGGGGAAAAAGTGATTTCTGAACTGCGTAAAATTGCTGAATGTTGAGTCACCCTGCTGGGAATGAAAGAAATAGTCCACTGCAAAGAATGTTTTTTTTCTGCAAGTAAAAAAGTCTGCCTATATATATCTTGGGAGCAAAAACAGACACCCAAAGTGTGAAGTGTGAATGCCATAATACCCAAAGATGAGACTGAAAATTACTGAACTCAGGCAGAAAACCAAATTCTGTTGCTGAAGCGGGGAGATTGCACCCTGCAAGAAAATGGTGTAAAGGAAATAGACTTTTTTTTACCTAGCAACTGCACATCTTGTATACCTGATAAAAGAAAATGCATGCACAGTACTGCTGATATTGAAAAAAAAAAAATTATCCAAGAAAGAAAAGTCTACAGCGATGCCTGTGAGAGCTACGACCTCTACAAGCAAAATATGCCCATCTGTAGGACAACCACAATTGGGGGTTCTAGCAAATACAGTGGCAACAGCTGCAATAGCGCCTCCTGAGGTCAGGAAGAAAATTACACCTGATAGCCTAAAAATGGAGGACAAGATGCAGCGTTCCTGTAATGAACCCTACCCCATGGAAGAGTGGCCCTTCCAGTCCAATAAAGAGGAAGACATCTCTTACGGGGAACCCGAACCGAGTCACACCCACAAAACACCCCAAGAATGGTGGGGGTGCCTGAACTCGGCACGAACAGAAAAGACCGCTCCCTTTGATGACGATTATGATCAACAGGAGACAGAGCGGGAGCAGCAGATCACCCAATATTTCTGTCAGCTAAAGCAACTACAAGAAAAGCCTGGCGTATATAATGAAGCTGCTAAAATTTCAAGTGAAGATGGAGACCCCAATATCCCTGAAGGGACGGTGTCATCCAAATCAAAAAGGCGGAAAAAGAAAAGCAGTTCTTCACTTACCGTGGAAGGAACAGACACGTCCGCAGATCCTGTGGAGGAAAAGGGGGACCGAGTTGCCCTGCAGCCTAGAGAAAATGGAGAATTCGTCCCACAGTTAACCGAATATCCAGAGGGCCCAAGGCAGAAGTCGTGTACCCCAAAGAAGTATCTGTCCGCTGCCAACAGTGAGGAACCCTCAACCAGTCATCCCAGGGAAGCGGAGCCGGAACCAGTGAGTGACGATCTCTTGACCAGCCCTGAAGACGCCCTGAAAATTGCCAGGCATGACTGTGATCTGCTCTGTGAAGAATTAGGAAGAGAGAGAAAAAATAATGCTGAGCTACAGAAGACTGTGCTCGCAATTTACTCTGCGGCCAAGACCGAATTGGAGGATCTCAAGACTGAGCTAGATACTGCAAAGGCTACTATCTCCGCCATGGATGAAAAGCAGAGCCAATCTGATAAAATGGTGGCTACGCTAAAGCGGAAGTATGAGGAGGCACTGAAGCAGATGACAGTCTTCCAGCAAGAGGTTCCCACTCTTCGCATAGAGCTGAATGCCTCACATCATGAGACCAACAGCTGCCGCACAGACCTGGAAGTTTCCAGAAAGGAACTAAACAGTCTCACTGAGGAGCTGGACATTGCTAAAGAAACTATTGGTAATCTTGGTACAGTTCTCAAAGTCTCTCAGAAGGAGCTTCAGACCCTCAACCTAGAGAAGGAAGTCTAACGCCAGGAGATTGTCATTCTCAAAGCAGATGTGTGTAAATGGAAGGAGGACTGCAAAGAAGCCCTGAAGAATACGAGACTGAAAAAGGAGAAAGTTCAAGATTAAAAAGAGAAAACTTAAAACTGAAAGAAGAAAATTTTCAGTTAACAGAAGAAGTCAAGGGAACGGAATCAGGGGAGCGTCAGTACCTGGAAAAAAATATACATACTACCATAGTGCATAACGTTTAAAATAAATAAACATATATCATGGCAGAGCTCCAAGGAGCAAAAGTGCTAATTAAGGAAATTGTCCATAAGCAGCAGATGTATAGAGAGATGGATATCCCAGAAGAGAGACAACAGAGCCAAGGAATTGAAAAGCCATAAACGATTTATCCGAAATGGTAAAATTCAAGGCTTACAAGATACCAGATGTTAACAGGCGTGGGTAACAGGTTAAAGATGATACGCCGAGTCGTGCCCTCGGGAACCTCACACACATCCGTCTGCTCCACCGGTATCTGTCCTGTGCTGCAAGCTGGATGCCGATACGTCACTTCCGGGTTTCACGGATACAGTTGGCACCACCGGAACAACAGCTAGAGACTGTCTCCCTCAGGATCTCACATTAAGGGTTACGCTCTACGCGTTTCGAAGCCGTCAACCCGCACGGCGAAACGCGTAGAGCGTAACCCTCAATGTGAGATCCTG
>WSYH01017263.1:0-12123 GCA_036426205.1 Ascaphus truei | reverse complement strand
ATATATAATATATATATATAGATATATTATAATATATATATATATATATATATATATATATATACATAACACACACACACACAACACACACAACACACACACACACACACACACACACACACACACAACACACACATACTATTTATAAATATGTGATATGTTTTTTTAAATATACGTACAGTATGTGACAACTATACAATTCCATAGGAAAGATACCCTACATACCCTACATAATATAAAAGATGTGATATAATAGACTTGTTTCTCTTTAAAATGTTTTGATATGTATTGCAGGCCCTTTAGCAGCAAATTAGTAATGTTAGTTAAGAAATATGTATTGCAAACTACTAGTAGAATATTGGTTCTGGAAAAGAGTAGCTTCATCATAGGATGCAATACATGTAATATTATGTTTCTCTCCACAGTTTAATGTAGCATATAGTTACTAAATGTAACTATGTAACTACAGTATATTGCTACATTAAACTGTGGAGAAAAGACATAATATTGCTTCTGTTTCTGTAGAGTTTCTCTATGTGTATAGGGACCTATTTCCACAAGGTTGATAGCTATGATCTGTGATACACAGACACGATACACAACATAGGCACTGATACACTGATACACAGGCACTGATACACACATACAGCCACACAGAGACACTGATACACTGATACACACACAACATAGTGTAAACATAGGCCCTTAGCTACGATCATTTTTACACAGACATTGATACACAACACACAGGCACTGATACACTGATACACACAGGCACTGATACACTGTCACCACACACACACCACACACACAACACACACACACACACCCACACACACACACACACCACACACACACACACACACACACACACACACAACACAACACACCACACCACAACACACACACACGACACACAGACACTCAGATACTGATACACACACGAGACACTGATACACTGATACACACACACAGACACTGATACACATAGTGTAAACATGGGCCCTTATTCTATAAGGGGGATAGCTACGATCTGTGATATACACAGACACTGATACACACACATAGGCACTGATACACTTGATACACACAGGCACTGATACACACATACACACTGGCACTGATACACACACACACACACACACACACACACACAAACACACACACACACACACACACACACACACACCACGACATGATGCACCGATACACACACATAGTCATGATACACTGATACCACACAGGCACTGATACACATACAACGGGCACTTATACACTAATACACTGATATACACACACACACACAGGCACTGATACACTGATACACACCCACAGACACTGACACACACACACACAGACACTGATACACATAGTGTAAACATAGGTCCTTATCTATAAGTGTGATAGTGTAGATCCGGAGGAATTGCAAAAAAAGCCCATTGAAGTAATTAATTCAGCTATTCGGCTATGTGTGTGTATCAGTGTGTTAATGTGTGTATCGGTGTGTTAATGTGTGTGCATCAGTGTATATACTATGTTAGTGAATGTGTGCATCTGCCCTGCAATGTGTTGCTGGCCTGTCTAACAGCAAAGGGGTTAAGCGTGTGATAACAAAACATTTGCCTTGAAGTGATAGGGGGGGGGAGGGAGGACAACTGGCCAAGGGGATCACCTCAGATTTAGGTGTGTGTTAATGCAATTTATCAGGATCTACAGGTAAAAATGGAGATACTATTGATATGAGCTTTAAGGTGGATTATGAAATTTTGTTATAGAGAAAGACAATTATGGCATTGCTGGAATGTCACCTTAATATTGCTGCTGCACCCGCCCCATCCCCTCTTGTATTTGTTATTTTATCTATGTATGTATGTGTGTGTAAATATATAAAATATAATAAATAATAATATATAATAGCTCATATAAAATATATAATACAACAAACAATCCAAGCTGCACGTTAAAAATTATTTTTTTTAATAAACTAATGCAGCCTTTTGATTATTTTATTGAAAAAAAATGACCTAAGCTGCCGATCGATTAGTTCTCCCGTAATCGATCAGCAAAAGATCTGCTTCCCAGGGTTCACTAAATGGTTAACTTTCAGTTTCAATCATCTTCAGTCAGTGTAAACTCAGAGCATATCAAGATTCTTATATTACCAAGGGGCTTTACCTATTGTTACAGTTTGCAGCTCAAATGACAGGGAATATTGGCAACACATTATCCCAAATAGGAAAGTGTAGCAGAGATCTTGCACTGCTGGGGAAATATGTTAATCCTGCTATAGAAATCAAAGGATGCTCATTTTTATATAAACTAATTAAAAACGGTATTAAGAGCTGAATGAAAAAAAATGTGTAAGTATATCTAATACTACGAAATAATTTATTTAAAAAAACACGTAGGATATTGCAACAGATTGCTCCTTAATGGGATCTAAGCAGCAACAAAGCCCAAATCACTTGGGGGTCTATTTACTCAGAGTAGGGGTATCAAACTCTTTTCATATGAGGGATTGATTAGATTTAATAGATTTCATTTGGACCATACATTTTCAAACTACACATATAAAACATAGTAGTGCTCTGTATATTAGATGTCAGCATTAAGCTCACTCTCCCCCCCCTCTTCTCTCCCTCACTTCTCTCTCTCCCCTTCTCTCTATTTCTCTCCCCACTTCTCACACTCTATTCTCTCCGTACCTCTCACACGCTTAATATCCCCCCTCGGCACACTTAATATTGCCACTCCACACTCGTAATATCCCCCCTCCGCACTCGTACTATCCCCCCCAGCACTCTCTAAATACCTGCACACTTAATACCCCCCGCCCCCTCCGCACACTTAATACCCCCCTCCGCCACAATATTCACCTCCACAAATTTCCAGTAACACTTAATATTCATCCCTTTCAAATGTGTTATTCCCCCCTATACACTCTGATATACCCTCCCCCACAACCAATAATATCCCCCATACACAGACCCTTATTGTGTAAGGGCAGGTCCATACTGCCATCGCACACAGGGAGGCGTGGGCATCCGTGACGTCACCGCGTTAAGAGGGTGCGCTTTCCGGATATGGTAGACGCGCTGTCGGGGGGCAGTATCGAGGGCATGTCAGTGATGTACGAGCTGCTACGCACTCATTGGCGAACCGCTCATGTGACCTGCCCGAGACTGATTCAATTGATTCCTCACAGAACGTGCGCCCCCTCCGCTGCGCGTGGGCGCGATCAATGCCTTAAGGCAATGTGATCACACTGCGCGGTCTGCTGGGCAGCATGGACTTAGCCTAAGGCCTGGGACATAGTGCCTCTCAAACGTGCTGAGGCTCGGGAAAAGGTGCTTTCCCTGGCCTTACACACAGCGCGCCATCAGGGGGGCGGGACGGGGCGTGCCAGTGACATACGAAGCTGGTTCGCCCTCATTGGGCGAACCGCTCACGTGCCGGCCCTGCGCTCCGGCAAGCGGGGACATTTCAAAACGCCGTCAGACAACACGCTTCCCCAAGCGTGCTGAGCGTGCGGTGGAGCCCTGCTAAGCCGCTCTCATTGCGGCTGCAGGGGCTCAGTGCCGAGCAGCAGCCGGGTCAGCGCATAAGGCTGACCATGTCCCAGGCCTTGGTGTGATAGCGCAGGTTGCTGTGCTATCACATGAAAAGTCCCATTGACTTTAATGGGGCTCTTTCATGTGATAGACACATCATCGCGCTTTTCACACGTACAGAATAAGGGCCTAATATCCCCCCCCACCCCACTCACTACTTAATATTGCCTCCTCACACTTAAATTGCCTCTAACTCTAAGACACTTAATATTGCCCCCTACACTTAATATCCCCTCATTCACACTCTGAATGCGCATGAGGAGAGAGCTGGTGTGCGGGGGTGGGGGCTGTGCTTGTGTGGTGGAGAGGCCTGTGTGGTGTGAGAGAAGGGCCTGTGCTGATGTGTGGTGGAGGGGCCTATGCTAATGTGTGGGGGAGGGGCCTGTGCTGGTGCGTGAGGGAGGGGCCGTGCTGCCCTCTTCATGCTGCTCCCGCAGCTGACTGCAGCAGGATCCCACACAATGGCTAAGCGGGCACTCCTATTGGGCAGGCAAGTCTCGCGAGAGTATTACTGCTGCTGGAGTCAGTGTGGTAGCAGCATGGAAAAGGCAGCAGAGGCCCCTCCCCCACACCAGCTCTCTCCTCATGTCCCAATACCTGGTCTGCGGGCCGGACAGAAGTGTGTTTGCGTTAGCATGTTTTGTAGTAAATAGGAAAAATACACTGCGTTTGTATCAAATGTACAAATAGACTAGTAAATAAATTACAGTCTTGTATTTTGAGACATTAATGATAATGAGTTGTAGGAGGACAAGCATATTCTTAAATAGGTCTGTGGTGTGAATGCTAGTAAATAAACAGACTAATATAACATATGTGTAACTGTTGTGTATTTCTATCTTTAAACAATTACATCATTAACATTCTATATATATAACTGTATGTGAACATGTGTAATAACTACCCATTTAGTATAATACCACAATAGTTAGGGATTAGTAATAGGATATTAAGGAAAATATATAATATATATTGGCTGGTAAAATATTAGCATTGCATTCAATGAAGCTCTCTCCATACAGTATAATGGAGCTAAATGTAAACTACAGATCAACCCTGTTACAAACGTGATCCATTACAACTCGAAACTCGCTTATAACGGATGCAAGCGTGGCTCCCAATTTTTGTATTTATGAATACTTTACAACACGATGATTGGTATTTAAATACTCTTTATTGTACAATGCACACAAGTACATATTTCTAATGCGATCCGCTTAAAAGCGATTGTTATCTTTGGACCCCCAGGCATACAGCGTTATAGGGGGTTGAGCTGTACTAGAGGATGATGTCCTAAGCCATCTCAAAGGTGGCAGACAAAAAAAAAAGGGCAAACTATAGGTGTGAAACTGTATAAAGTACCTAAGGATTTTCATCTCGTGCTTTGTTAGTTGCTGTGCAGGGCAAAAGGGAATATGCCCACAAAACCACAGTTTTTTCCTTTAGTAAATCACCTAATCGTTCAGTCAGCCTGCACTCGGGCAAGCAGGGCAAAAAGGAGAAAGGAAGAAGAAAAGCATCATAACAAGCTTTAAACTGCTGTATCGGCAGAAATCCAAGGACACTTGGAAGGTGTACCTGGTTTTTCAAAGGATTTTTAAACAGATATTCAATTTCCTAAATAAGGCCCCTAGGTGTTGCCAATTGGTGATGTTGCAGTATCAATAACACACGGCAACGTTACCTGCACAGGCCACATCACAAAGACACCCCCCATCCAACATCTGCTGTCGCCTTAGTTCCGTGCAAATCCAAGAGGAGGCAGGATGTGGGAATGAAAACTGGAGAGTGAGAAATAGATGGAGAAAGAGGGGGGGAAAAAATCAAGAGCAATAAAACGATAAGAAAAATAGAGATAAAGGGTAAAACAATGAGTGACTTTGAAATAATGAAAAGACAAGAAAGTGTTAAAAATGAAGGCAGGTGATAGAGACAAATGAGATAACATAAGGAAATGTAGCAAATAAAGTGAGTTCCTAACAAAGAAAAAAACAAAGTTCAACAACAACAAAAAGAGGAATGGTGAACGGATATGTGTGGATGTCAGAAATTAAATTACCGGCGGTGGTGCTTTTGTCCTCTGAAAAAGGCATTATACTAGGCTTGTGTTCTTCAATGTGCTACTATATCCTACACACCAAACCGACTTATGTGTTCCTACTCAGTTATGCCTGTGTGCTAACTCTGGGACCCAGACTCTAATACCAGTGCGTATGATTTCAAGTCGTGTGCATGCGCTAGGAGTCTGTGAGTTAGGTTTCTGTTGTCACAGGATCTGTGTGATTTTTCCCAATTCACCCAGACTTCCCTTGCTGCCGTCCCTTCTCAGCACATGTGGAGAAGAAGCGTTCGATCTCCATATCCAGGGGGTCAACGGCTATGTGGGGAAGTAGGTCCCAGCTGCCATGCAGTTGTAAGGGCAACGATGTCCAAGAGAAGGAGCTTGTTCTCACTCGATGCAGTCTCCCTTTTGGGCTAAGCATATTCCAGGAACACTTTCGCTGCGGGGACTTTAAAAGTATCCCTGTCCCGGAGCACAGGTGCCACAGGGAGGCCTTACCAGAGAAGGAGGGAGAGGGGAGAGGAGAAAGGAGGGACGTTTGAACTAAAATTGAAGTACTTATATATATCATCTATCGAATAAACGCAACAGAAACAGTTCATCACAACAGTTTCTCTCAAGGATTATCCATTGAATATTTTCCAACATCCACACGCAACGGAATGTTGTAGAATTCCACACAATAAAGTTATTATTTATTATTTTAAAGTCTTATATTTAATCATTTGGGCCCTTGAATTTCCACAAATATGTTTTCAACAAGGCGGAGAGGAGGGCAGTAATGGGTTAAGTTGTTTTGCAGAAAGTAGGAAAGGACGGGGTTTATGTATAAGATAATTTTGACAAAATGTTTTGCTAAAAAAAAGTTAACACCACAAAAACTTCTCAAAATGTGCATCGTATGTACAGTGCAGGGCGGCCTTACCTATTTGCGGAGCCCAAGGCGGCATGCGGCCAGTGGGTACATCCTACAGCACAGCGTCACCCGCTCCACGGCCAGCGTCATTAGGTCACGGCGTTGACGTTCATTGTGACGTTGGGTCGCCATGACAACGCTTGCAGGACGAGGGGTGAGGGCATGCGCTCTCTGGAAAAGGTTAATAAAACCCCCCGCCCACCCTAACACCACATAACACAACTTAGGGTGAACAGCAGAGCCAGCTGTACGCGCCGGCCCGGAGATCCCTGAGTGCGCGGGGGCTCACGGTAACCGCCTTGCTCAGCTTGCACTAAGTCCGACCTAAGGATCTAAATATGATGCATAGTTCCGGTTTGAACATACTTTTATAAAGTGAGTACTGAGGGCTTCACAAATCCCAAGAAATGTAGTTTTTCGTGTTAATTTATTCCTCGGACTCCATTTGGGGATCTCAGCAGGGATGAATGCTCACTTCTCTCTAATGTTCCATGGCATAGCGGAAAGTAGCCGTTTTTCAGCTGTCAGCTGTTGCTGTCGAGCGATGGTTAAGTGAGAATGACAAGTTCAAGACCCAGGTACTTAGGGTTTATACAGTTTTAAATTATAGTAATGTATGTTACCTGATTTTGTTAGTTGTGCGGGAGTTCATAGACTCTGTATACATTAGTAAGGGTCGGCGCAGTTATTCCTGCTTTCCAGTATCGGAGGAGGTAACCCAGCTGATTAAGCGCAGTCCACCACAGGTGACCCTAATTAGTAAGCGCACCGCTTTAAAAGAGGGAAGCGGAAATGCCTCTGGGGCAGCAGAGCGTCTCAGAACTGAGCGGACAAAGAGGGGAGGTGACAGAGAGACAGGCTGACACACACATGCTGATCATATTTAGCTATGTCTAGAGGGGAATAAAGCTCTCAGGTGGTAAGGAGCACCTGGTGTTTACTGAAAGTGTTGGTTGGTTAGATTTTAGCTAGTACAGCAAGGTAGATAGAATGAACTTTTGTTTAGTTGTGCCCTACCGGGGGATCAGGCTTTTGGTTTTGATATTTTGTTTTATTAAAAGGGACCCGCGCCACACCCAGTGTTTGTTATATTTTTGGACAATTTTTTAAAACACCACATATTATTTCACCGGAAGAATTGTGTGCCTCCTCACTATCCACGGTGATCCTGCCAAAAATATAAGCACCTTCAACCAAAATATAGTAAACTGCCTCCTGCCCCAAGGACTCTTACTGTTATTTGCAGCTAGTCATTAGCTCTCCCTTAGGATCACTATGGGGCTTATCTCCGTAGCTCCGAAGTTGTATTGGCAAAATGAGAGCTCTTTGGTATGTACAGAATTGTACCGGAATAAATGAGAGAAAAAAAAAACCTCATTCTTATAGCAAATTGGTTCTTTCTAATACACCTTCTAAAAAAAACATGACAAACACAGCCATGGTTCTTGATTGAACCGCCGGAACCGCCTGAGTTGACGTGATTTAGAAGCGGACTAATGGACAGAGGTGGTGCTAACTCCATGCCCAGTTGACATGGCGTTTTTCTTTCTCGAGCAAACCTATATTTCCGGCTCGGGTGTAACTTGCAATACCACTAATCTCACTCTTCAGGCGGGCGCTTAAAAAAAAAATGCGAGTTTTTTTAGAAGCGGAGCTATGAGAAGTTCAACCAGTTGTTGGCCAAAAAAATACGAGTGGGGGGGGCTTTTGACAAACCAATAGAATTGTAGAGCAAAGAGTGAAACCGCTTCTGAAAAAGCCTGTAGACGCGGTTGGAATGCACATAAGGATGACAGAACGCAAAAGCATGACAATCCTCTTCTAAAGCTGAACATTAGAAGCGGTTTGTCAAACTTCAAGCTACAAGACAAGGCGCCTATGAATTCCACACCTTCATAGGCCCTTAATTTACATATGTTATGATGCTGCGTATCTATCGGAAGGAATGCCATTTGAGCTTCATTTGTTTGTACTCAGCACGCCTCTCTATTGAAATAAAGATGCTGCATTAGAGAGAGCACTTTCGGGATTGAATCTTGCAAGTTAGTTCCCAGTAAGGGAAAATTCCCTGAGGAATGGAACAACCCAGCAGCTTATTTTACAGGAGCACCTGCAAGATGGTGACTGCTGGCTTCACTCAATTGACCATCACTTTAAGCAGAAACTCCCAGAAAGCCAGTTTGAGGTCTGGCACAAACTCACGTGTGAATGACTGACACCTATTTGTTAAATGTTTGTAAGGGAGTAGAGTAGGGGGAAAACCACTTCTTTTTTTTTATGTCATATCAAGAATAGTTTGCCGTTGGTTCATTAAACATATATGGGAATTACTGTCACCCCTAGCAGCAAAAGTGATGTAAATGAAAGGTTTTTTTTATATTGAAGAGCACTGAGATTGCCTTTGTGGTTTTTCTCAAAAGCATTGATTGATGATTTGCACCCACATTAACACATCCTATGTTCGGGAAATGAAATGAAAAAGTGCAGCAGAATGAAAATAAAGGGTGTAATTTACTTATTGAGTGAAAAGGTTTTGTTAATTTGTTCTTCGTGGGTAGGCGGGGTGTGTGGGGGTATCATAAAATACAACTCTAAAATATTCTTTTAGATGTGCCTCATATCATCAGTGTTGCTTACATTACCAAAAAATAGCATAGTAATAACTAAAATATGGGAGCATTCATACAGAAGTTAGAATGCCTGTTCATCATTGCATGGATTATAACCGTGTTCATTTACTGTAACCATTTTGATGCCCCACACCACTTGAGTCTCTTATCCAATGTAAGGCTATAAACACTGTATTTCTAGCAGGGGTTTATTACAGGATTTTAAATCATATACCAACAGCCCCCCCAGTCCCTTTAAGGAAAACCAAATATAAAACTAAAATACTTCCCTTTAGGGAAGAGAACTACACCGTAGGGCTTTCGCCATTCACTATCTGCATGCAGTTAAGTGGTTCCCACACCAAAACATGCCATGGCATATGCAACAATGTAAACACAGTCTCTGATACAGAGAGTAAGGGTTTGCTTTATATTAGTATGAATAGAGAAACGTCCTGCTTCAGCACGCTCTTGCGTCCTTTCCTTTTAGGGGAACTGGCCCAACCTGAGCACCAGAGAAACTCCCCTCTTGTAGACATAAGGTCCTCTTTAACCAGCGTCCGCGCTGGGCGCACCCTATCACCCCCTTCTCTGGGGAAAAACAGTCGCTCAGTATGGCAGCTTTCAGTGTCTTTTAAACCACTTCCTCCCTGTCAGACCAGGCTGGATTTAACTACATTAGTCAGCTGATGCTGGCTTCGCTGAGGAAAATTAATGCTTGTGGACTGAAAAGCACACTTACGCACTGTTCCCAGCCCCTAGAGACAGTGCTGGTATCACACCATGTATTGGTTATCCGAACTCTGTGACCAGGACATACTTGCAAACAAGAGGTTACTCTCAAGTATTACTTCCGTATAAAAAACATTTATAAATAAATAAACAGAAGATGCAGAGGTTCCACAGGACGGTGATGCCAAATCCAATCATGTGGAAATGACATTTTTTAGCGTCGATTCGTTAAACCTGGAACCTTCCACAATTCTGCATGGCTCCTGTTTGCCCCTTTCATACAACTTTGGCTAACTTCGGCCTGCGGCTGCCATGGCAGAGCTTATTTACAGTGACCTGGTCCTCAGGGGTAACCAAAGGGGTGAACATAGTTATTAAACATTTTAAAGAGAACAAGTCTATTATATACACATCTGTTATATATACGTACAGTATGTGACAACTATACAATTCCATAGGAAAGATACCCTACATACCCTACATATATATAACAGATGTGTATATAATAGACTTGTTCTCTTTAAAATGTTTTGATATGTATTGCAGGCCCTTTAGCAGCAAATTAGTTAATGTTAGTTAAGAAATATGTATTGCAAACTACTAGTAGACATATTGGTTCTGGAAAAGAGTAGCTTCATCATAGGATGCAATACATGTAATATTATGTTTTCTCTCCACAGTTTAATGTAGCTATATAGTTACTAAATGTAACTATGTAACTACAGTATATTGCTACATTAAACTGTGGAGAAAAGACATAATATTGCTTCTGTTTCTGTAGAGTTTCTCTATGTGTATAGGGACCTTATTCCACAAGGTTGATAGCTATGATCTGTGATACACACAGACACTGATACACACACATAGGCACTGATACACTGATACACACAGGCACTGATACACACATACAGACACACAGAGACACTGATACACTGATACACACACACATAGTGTAAACATAGGCCCTTAGCTACGATCATTTTTACACAGACATTGATACACACACACAGGCACTGATACACTGATACACACAGGCACTGATACACTGTCACACACACACACACACACACACACACACACACACAAACACACACACCAACACACACACACACACACACACCACACACACCACACACACACACACACACACACACAACACACACACACACACACACACAGACACACAGACACTCAGATACTGATACACACACAGAGACACTGATACACTGATACACACACACAGACACTGATACACATAGTGTAAACATGGGCCCTTATTCTATAAGGGGGATAGCTACGATCTGTGATATACACAGACACTGATACACACACATAGGCACTGATACACTTGATACACACAGGCACTGATACACACATACACACTGGCACTGATACACACACACACACACACACACACACACACACACACACACACACACACACACAGACACTGATGCACCGATACACACACATAGTCATTGATACACTGATACACACAGGCACTGATACACATACACGGGCACTTATACACTAATACACTGATATACACACACACACACAGGCACTGATACACTGATACACACCCACAGACACTGACACACACACACACAGACACTGATACACATAGTGTAAACATAGGTCCTTATTCTATAAGTGTGATAGTGTAGATCCGGAGGAATTGCAAAAAAAGCCCCATTGAAGTAATTAATTCAGCTATTCGGCTATGTGTGTGTATCAGTGTGTTAATGTGTGTATCGGTGTGTTAATGTGTGTGCATCAGTGTATATACTATGTTAGTGAATGTGTGCATCTGCCCTGCAATGTGTTGCTGGCCTGTCTAACAGCAAAGGGGTTAAAGCGTGTGATAACAAAACATTTGCCTTGAAGTGATAGGGGGGGTGGAGGGAGGACAACTGGCCAAGGGGATCACCTCAGATTTAGGTGTGTGTTAATGCAATTTATCAGGATCTACAGGTAAATATGGAGAATACTATTGATATGAGCTTTAAGGTGTTATTATGGATATTTTGTTAATAGAGAAAGACAATTATGGCATTGCTGGAATGTCACCTTAATATTTCTTGCTGCACCCGCCCCATCCCCTCTTGTATTTGTTTTATATTTTATCTATGTATGTATGTGTGTGTATATATATATATATATATATATATATATATATATATATATATATAT
>WSYH01017262.1:0-12124 GCA_036426205.1 Ascaphus truei | reverse complement strand
TCGCTGTGGTGGGTGTGTTGTAGTCGTGTCTGCATGTGATGTTGGATGTATATATGTATGTGTGTGTATGTGTGATGTGCTTGTGATGTAAAATATATTTATCAAGTCTTGCACAATGTTACATACATAATTTTAGTCTCCATGCTATTTTATTTTTTAATGCCAAAAATGATTATGTATAATTTAAACACACACACACACACACACCCCACACACACACACAACAGCACACACACACACACACACCCACACACACCACACACACACACACACACACACACACACACACCACACACACCCACACACCCACAAACACACACACACACAGGCACCATGCTGTGCAACTGACACACACTACAAACCCGTTGACACACACACACAGACCATTTCAAAATTACAACACACAGTTACCATCACATATGACTACACAGACACTTGACAGCTTCCCATTGACAAACACACGTGACTAGCTTCCCCATCACAACACACAGAGGACAGCAACAAAACCAGCAACACACACACACAGTACCCATCTCCCAGCCCTGCGCCCTCCGTAAAAATCTACCCTCCCCTCATCACAGGAACTACACACACAAGCGTTCGTCCGTGCACGAGCGATTCGCACGCTGGCGCAGCGCACGCCCACTATATTACGGGCCTTAAGCAAAGAGTGTGTATTCTCAAAATGTGAAATGTGTTTCGGAAAATCTGTCAAAATGTTACATCTTCAATGATATGTGTAGTTTCAATGATTCCAATAAATTAGTCATATTCATCTACGTACTATTTATAATATCATATATATATGAATTTTTTTTTTTTATTAAAGGTGCCTATTTTAAATCACGAGATAAATGCTTGGCACGTTCTGCACAACCCCGACCCACTGACAACGTACCACCACTCCTGGGGTACATTCACCAGTACCCGCTTTACCCATCGGAGGCGTAGTGACTCCTATGCGCCCCCAGAAGATCCTGCTCCCATGAGATACTGTAAATTGTGCTGGCATTTAGATATTCCTACAATTCTTTCTTTTCTTCCAACGAGTGGTTTTCCCCATTTCCCCAATGCTGTACAATCAGCCTCACTGCACCTTTATTAAACCATGTCTCTTCCTTGCGTCCACTTTTTGGATCGGAAATACTCTTTATGAGACAAAGTTAACAGTCACTCAGTGTAAATGGATTATTATATCCATTATTTGCGTAATAATCTCTTATCAGAATGATACCATAAGCTGAACGTAAATAATTATATTATCAGGTGTAGCAGGCAGTGCTCCGGTTACCGACCAATGCGTTCTCAGAAATGGCGTTGGCATAAAAAAAAATGCGAAACTTGATAAAGCAAACACATTTCTTTCTCCATCAGACCACTGTTTAAAAATGAAGTTGTTCTTCCGTTCCTGAAGGCATTTTTAAAACACTACAATACACCAAATATTTCATATGCACACATAAGATATGCACTGCACCACACATAATGTACATAGTTATATACTGTATTATACTTTTATTCATTGATACGGTATACCATATAATATTTATGATGTAAATATATATATATATAGATAGATTATATGGATACACCAACCACGGAACTCATTTACGACGCTTTGTCACGTTGTTATATCGTGTATGTGTGTAACACATACACAACAACGTTTAAGAGCTTTGGATTATGCCGTTTGGCGTTGTAAAACATGAATATAGGTACTGCAATTGTGCAAAGGCGTTGCGATCAGCAGCTGCATTGTGTGTAAAACTCTGAAGTGTTTTAAAAAAGGACTCAGCCTGTATTTCAATGTAGCACCTAATTTCTGGACACTGCTAAGTCGACGTACGGGTAACATGCAACGCTGCCTGAGCGGCGTAACTCCAGGAATATCTGAGCTCCCGCCACTCGCTAGCTGGTGAGCGGACTGGGTAACACTTATATGTAGCGCAGCGCGTCCACTTCTATGACACAGATCCCGTATGTTGATATCCCCTGGCGCACGAACAACATATCACATACACTGGATGCAAACCAACTTTACTGTACGTCGCAGCATTACCAGTTAGCACCTCTCCATATATAAGTCTAGCACCGCACGCACATATATCCTGAACCACCATAACCTATAACGCAATTAACCTTATACGTTGATGGGCTCGGTCCACCTCATCAACGAGGATCGTCCTGTTCAGAATATGGCTCATCACCGCTCTTATTGTCCCGGCACGGGGCGATGCCCCACAGACAGGGCCAGGGAGCCCACCTGTCCTTGACACATAGAAGGAGCGCTCGTTGTATTAGGCCCTTTGGTCAATGGTCACTAGTGTGGCCTCAAGAAGTTTTACCTAGATGCGGATGCGCGCCTGATGACACACCGGTGCTTGGTGCAATTGTTTTTACAATACTTCGGCATCAATAGACGGATGACCCGTACCAACAGTTAGGTCTTCACAAAGGACACCGATGCCCAGGTACGTCCGACCCTTAGACCATCCAATTCGGCGGTGTCCCAGACCGTCTGATGACCGATACATGCACCGGTGCCGAACTTTTGTGCTTTGATCCCTAACTACGGTATAGATACGAGGAGTGAGCACTATCAACTAATCCACTACAAAAGGGCGTCCCGGGATGCTTACCTAGCAGGCCTACTGTGCCAGGGGAATCTTCCTATGGGCCTGAGCGTATAAGCTTCCTATGTAGGCGGGTTCAACGGACCCCCGTGCACTTCTACAGTTAGCTAAACAGAAACCAAAAACCTGACAACCGGGGGCAAAAAACCAAAACCGTGGACGAGAAAACCGGTGGGGGCCTCAGCATCCGTCCATGATCTCCTCTGGACTAGCCGTGGTCTCTCCCCACGCTATCCCTTTCCTGTCCCGTCATCCTAGAGTGGCGCTTTGCTTATTGGTTTCTTTTACTCAGGATGGACTACGCCAGTGATCTCATGCGGATAGTTTAGTAGTTTCTCCATGGTAGCCTCTTCTCCTATCAAGGCTCCGTTCATGGCTAGCCAGGCTCTACGACCTCGGAGGGGAGGATCGGGCAGCAGCATGCGTGGAGGTTGCTAGGCCATGATGATATATATCACCCAACAGCAGACTTTTCCATGCGTTGGGGATGGGGCGGGGCCTAAGCACTGCAGGGTAAAGTATCCAAGCTGCAAGGTCCATGCAATGCAATTCCGTGAAGAATGATTTCATCGGTGGCTGCCTTGGTCCCTGTGACGCTGCTTGCCATAGCTCCAGAAACAAACTACTTCGTTACTGAGCTGTCAGTCGCAGCAACGCCTGGGCGTATTCGTAGGCCAGGGCAGTAGCTACCATGACACAAGTGATTCCAAATTGAAGACTTTGTTGATCACAAAGCAGCACGCACTTACAGCACTGCCTGCCCCCAAGCCAGCACCCTGAACAGGCTTAGGTCACTGTCGCCCATGCAACCTCCCAGCACTGACCATAATCTCCCCCCACCGCCCATCCCTCCGAGTCCTCATCTGCTCCCTGAACGAGCCCTTAATCTGCACGGCCTGTCTCTTACTCTGTGCTGACACAATTGCACACACTGTTGCAGAACTCACGGCCTCTCACACTGAACAGTCAAACACCAACTGCAACACACATCCTTACACATTATATTCAATGTTGTTTCATTAAGTGCACTATCATGTCGAAATGCTGCCAAATAAATGTAAAGAAAATCAAGTGGCATATATATGCAATGTTAGAAAGAAGAAAACCTGATAATAAAAACAAGACAAAAACAAATTCACATTCACATAATCTCAAAGAATAAACTCATGAGATTTTCAGCTAAATATGGAAAAATCACTTTCATTTACTCGAAATTGAGGAGAGAAATAAATAGAGGCGTCGCTAACCACAAAACAGGTTTAAGAAATATCCTGGCTGGGATAAGCAATTATGAGGAGTGCAATAAATCGAGCAAATCCCAAAAAAAACGCAAGAACAACGTAATTGAATTCTGAGCTGTGCAAGGAACCACCAGCACACCTCTAACTGAAGCTGCATAAGGAATAGTAACTGCAACGATATGGTGTAGAAGTCTATAAGATGATAAACTAAAGCTAAGAAGACAAGGGATACATGGTTGGGATAAAGCCATCATCACACTCAAACCAACAGACGATGGATCAAACAATAAAAGGCTTTGCATTTATGATAAAGAGACGTGAGGACTTCTACATTAAATTGGACTAAAATACGATAACACCACGCGCTAAAAAATAATCCAGGCAGAGGAGAGTGATAGGGACCACCATTGATTTCCAATACGTCCTTCCAGAAGAAGTGACAAAGCAATCAAAATCCTGAAGAAGGTGAAGATTTCATGGGAAGATGGAATATTACTGAAACTTGAACAAAGCCGGGTACGCATTAAAAAAAAATAATTGGCAAAAGATTTTATTACGAATATACTCACTAATACAGCTGCAACAACAGAACTCCCTTGGCTTTGCCCAGCAGTATAGATAAGTGAGATTTTCGTGCAGTGGATACAACCAATAGACCCACACACCACAGGGCTTGCCCACCACTAACCAGATTTGACCACGAGGAATATCTACTCTTCCGGCAAGTATCTACCGGGCTAATTGGTTTAACCTGTGAGAACGTAAGGACAGTCCGTGGCGGGGCCCTACGGCTCTTAGCGGCAGCAGCGGTGCGCGGCGGGTGCATACTACATCGGGTATCGCCATCAGCATGCTACCGCAGACGTCAATTGTGCAATAGTTGGGGCCATGACAAACGAGATTAGGTCACGCAACAAGAGCACACGTTGCCATGACAGCGGCGACGAATCACGTAGAAGACCAAACCCCATAAGGTGTCACCATTGTCATGACAACTTACACCCTTAGGCGCACGAAACACAAATGTCACAATGAACATCACATATGTGTCCCTTGCAAACGCCTCACCAATTATCGAAGATACCGAACGCATATTTACTGGACCATACAGGAGGCGATGCGCCAAGGCCGGAGATCGGTAATATGGAATTAAATATATAATATGGGTGACCGGTAGGAGAGGGTAACACATCATACAACTAAAGGTTGATAATAGACTCCTCCTTATCAGCCTCCACCCCAGCACAGAGGGAATCCTCACAAAAAGCTGATTAGCAATTCACACTGATGACACAAGCCAGTTCGCGTTTAGTCAGAGCTGAAGCTGACTTCATCAGGGGTGTGTCCTAGAGTACCATGAATATTTAAAGACACTGCGCAGTCCTGATTGGTGAATCCTAAGGACAAGAATTAATCTTCAATAGTGTGCAATATGACACTAAACCACATAAATGGCTAATCAATTAACAAATATTACCCATAACACACATAAGATAAATGGATAAACAATAAAAAAATAATATAATATATAATACATACTATGTATTCTTTTTATTTTATGCTTTATCCATTTACATTTTATGATGGTTAGTGATATATTGTATGTACTTATATCACATATATTAACTCACTGCAGAATTTATTTCACCCCGTTTTTTAGCAACACTCAGTAATGGTAAACACATTGAACTAAGGATTTTATACAATACATTCTTATATGAACAATATGAATAGGGTATATTTCTTTATTGAAGTAATGACGAAAGCTCAGAAGAGTGAATCATACAATGAAAAGCTTTTGCAGATATGGCTTTTCTAACAACGTTTTAATATTAATTGTGCACTTATAAAAATTGTATTACACAAAACTACGGATTACTTTTTTAGAAAGGCTATTTCGCCCAAACCAAATAATTTCTTATTTTACATATAGTTTGACGTTTTTTATGCATATAGCGATATTGGATTATTTATGATAAATGGATCCTAAAATCAGATCCATTAAAAATTATCCCATGTTTTGAATAACACTGGTATAGATCTGTTTATGAATGGCACTGTACCATAAGCTGAATTACACTTTGCTATTATTTGTATTATTTTTTTGAACTATGTCGCACATAAATCCTCCAAGAAACCCCTCCCCACCCCTCCAACCCCCCCAACCCAGCAGGTCATGTTTATCAGGATATCCCAGCTTCAGCACATGTGGCTCTAAACGTCCCAGCTATCACACAGGTGGCTCAATCATTCCTCCCTGCTTTCACGCACCGGTGGCTCAATCAGAGGCTCAGTTTGAACACTGAGCCACTGATTAAGCCCCCATGTGCTGAAGCAGGGATACATCCTAAAACCTGACTTGTTGGTGGCCACTTGAGGACTGGAGTTGGCTTTACCCAACCCCTGGCACAGAGTATGACAGTCGTATTCATGTGCTATTTTAATACACTGGCTTCAACACCGAGAAGAAACCTTCGGCCAGCAATTCCAAACACGGTCCTGATTCTCAGCAATTTCACTACAATTATCATCGTTGCCTCTCCTACCCTGAAATAGAAACTACTAGTAAACCTCTATACAAAACGTATTTCTAGGGTATAGAAGAAAAGTCTTTAAGAAAATGTTGAGAAAAGTAAGTGCATCAGTGTTCATTCAGAAACATACACTCTATCTAACAGATTCATCTTTAGGATTGTTTTTCTCAGTACCAGTACAGATGCAAAACCACTTCCCCCTAGTATGACAGTCACATCACGCCAACCCTACCGCATAAGTCCCGGAAAAACACTGCATATAGTGCAAAGCTAACCAAGCCACATGCATTGCAGCACTCATCTAAGAAGTGGTCTTAGTCCCACCCATTGCGAACTATACAGTGTGCCATAAAGTCAACCCAGTCCAACAGTAGCCGTCCCCACCCCCCAACCCCCATTAATAGATGACATCAATACAATCCACACAATGATCAGAAAATAATTAGCTCAGTCTAGTCGAATCGATCCTGTTCTCCTGTGTATCAGTCGGCGACGATTCGGCTCGGCGGTTCACTAAATGGCAGGTCAGTGCAGCAGCAGAGGACCAAAGATGTCAACAGTTCTGTGGGGACGATCATGTTGACCACAGGCAGCTCACTAATAACAACTTGCGTACGTGCACTGCTCCAGAAACGACTGCCTGCGGGCTCAAAGACGATGGTGCCGAAAAGCCTATTTTTCAGAAGAAAAAAAAAAGAAAAGTGATGTGACTTTTGTAACTGAGTTCGTATAAAAACAACAACACACCAAAAAATGCTTGTATTACCTTATAATACATATACAATGTCAATGAACCAATTTATTTGTTTTTTTTCTCAAACGTACAGAATTGATTAAACAGAAAACACACCGTATGATATTGCTTGAACTGCAGCTTTAAAGTGATTGTCTTACTATTGTATCTGGGATAAAAATGCGCAATAGATTGACACATTCTTTTCTTTTTTTTTCCAGGACATTTCAAGAGATACCAAGCTCTTTAGGATTTATCTCTTGACTAATACGACTTCTAACTACTTCTAGCAACCAAAAACAAGAGCAAATGTAACACGTTACATGGGACTCTTTGATGACAAGGCAAAACTTATCCCCAAGATACAAATTGAGTGCACTGATAAGAGACGGGGCAGGGCTCAAAAAGGCAGGGTGTCTCCAATCACTGTTTTCAGAACGAGGAGGGGATGTGCCATTTTTAAAATGGGCTAGCTGGGAGCCTGGGGTAACTATTCTAGCGCAGCGCCTCCACTTACCCAGGATCCCCGTTATGCAAGATTCCCCTGGGCAAGAAACATACCACCACAGTGCGTGCAACCAAGTTTTACTATGCAATCATACCTTATACTCTATATGACATCACACATAACATATTCTTATACTATAATGCTAGTCTTGGCAGCAATACCTAACACCGTTATAACTGCTACGGTTCTTATACTATAGTGGCTCGGCCACACCTCTAGGGAATATTGTCCTGTACAATAGTGGCTCAGCCACGCTCTTATAGAGTATTGTCCTTGTATTGTATTACGTGGTATAGGCTCAGTCCTCTAGCCACTCGCTAGTGTCCCTAAAGAGTGTAGCCTAAGGCGGGATCAGCGCCTGATGACCGGTGTTGGTGCACTTGTTGTTACAAGATACCTTCCGGTCACGGCGGTGACCGGTACCTCTTCACAAAGGATCCGATGCCTCCGACCCTTGACCTCCAGATGTCGCGGTGTCCAGCCGTCTGATCCCAGATGACTGCAACCGGCCGCAACTTTGTGCTTTGTCCCTAACTAATGTATAGTAGGGTGACAATCACTTCCACTACAGGGCGTCCCTGCAGTACAGCAGCCTACTGTGACTCAGGGGATGCTCCTATGGGCCTGAGGGGATAGCTGGCCTATGTAGGCGGGTCACGGACCCCCTGCACTCATACTACCTCCTTCAGCTCCGTCCAGATCTCCTCTGACTAGCGTGGTCTCTCCCCCACGCTTCCCTTTCCTGCTCCCGTCATCCTAGCCTTCTGATTGGTTCTTTACATCAGGTGACTGCCCAGGATCTCATGGGAGTTGTAGTTTCTCCATGGAGCCTCTCTGCCTTAGGGCTCGTTCAGGCTGCCAGCTGAGGACTCGGAGGGAGGGCGGGAGGCAGGCAGTGCTGGGAGTTTGCTGGGCGACATGTGATTATCCCCCAGCAGACTTTTCAGCGTTGGGGAGGGGGCGGGGCTACAGACGGCAGGGTAAAGTATCCAAGCTGCAGTCATGAAATCATTCTGAAGAATGATTTCATTGGCTGCCTTGGTCCCTGTGACGCTGCTTCAGCTCCAAGAAACAAAATTTTCGTTTACTGAAGCTGTCGTCAGCAGCAACGCCTGGCTTCGGAGGCAGGGCAGTAGCTACCCTGACAACAAGTATTCAAATTGAATACTTTGTTGCTCACGGCAGCACGCACGTCAGCACGCCCTGCCCCCGAAGCCAGCACCCTGAACGAGGCCTTAGTCACATGTCGCCCAGCAACCTCCCAGCACTGCCTCCCTCACGCCCTCCCTCCGAGTCCTCAGCTGGCTCCCTGAACGAGCCCTTAATCTGCACTGCCTGTCTTACTCTGTGCTGACACATTGCAACACTGTTGCAGAAACTCCACAGGCCTCTCACTGAACAGTCAAACACCAACTGAACACACATCCTTACAATTATATTCAATGTTGTTTCATTAAATGTGCATTCAATGTGAAATGTGCAAATAAATGTAAAGAAAATCAAGTGCATATATATGCAATGTTAGAAAGAAGAAAACTGATATAAAAAAAAAAGACAAAAACAATCAACATCAATAATCTCAAGAATAAACTCTGAGATTTTCAGCTAAATGGAAAAATCACTTCATTTACTCGAAATGGGGAGAGAAAGAAATAGAGGCGTCGCTAACACAAAACAGGTTAAGAAAATATCGGCTGGGATAAAGCAATTACTGAGGAGGTGCCAATAAATGAAGCAATCCCAAAACGCAAGAACAAGTATTGAATTGCTGAGCTGTGCAAGGAACACCGCAAACCTATAACTGAAGCTGTAAGGAAATGTAACTGCGATATGGTGTAGAAGTCTATAGATGATAACTAAAGCTTAAAGAAGACAAAGGGATGACATGGTTGGGATAAAGCAAATCATCACACTCAAACCAGACGATGGATCAACAATAAAAGGCTGTGCATTTATGATAAAGAGAGTGAGGACTTCTACATGAAATTGGACGAAAATACAGATAACACCGCGCATAATCCAGCAGAGGAAGAGTGAGAAGGGACCACCATTGATGTTCCATACGTCCTTCCAGAAGAAGTGACAAAAGCAATAAAATCCATGAAGAATGGGAAGGTTCATGGGGAAGATGGAATTATTACTGAAATCTTGAACAAAAGCCAGGGAAGAAGTAAAAAAAAATAATTGCAAAGATTTTTACGAATATACTCACTAATCAGCTGCAACAGACCCTTGACTTTGCCCAGCGTAGAGAATAAGTGGGATTTCGCAGTGGATACAACACAATAGACCACACCCAGGGTTGCCACCACTCCAGATTTGACCCGGAGTCTACGGATTTCGGCAATGTATCTCCGGGTAATGGGTTTACCTGTGAGAAGTCCGGGGCGGGGCCTCGGCTCTTAGCGGCAGCAGCGGTGGCGGCGGGTGCATCTACAGGGTCCCATCAGCATGGCTCCGCGACGTCAAATGGTGTCATGTTGCCATGACAACGAGATTGTCACACAGCATCACGTTGCCATGACAGCGGGACGTCACGTGAAGCCTCAACCCCATAAGGTGTCCCATTGTCATGACAACTTGACACCGCTTGGCGCCACGATGTCACATGACATCACATTGTCCTGGCAACGCCTCACCATTTGAAGATACAGAACCATATTTACTGGACCATACAGGAGGAGATGCCGCCGCCGGAGACGGTAATTGAAGTAAATATATAAATTGTGACGGTAGGGGGTAACCAGTCTATACAATAAAGGTTGTATAGACTCCTCCTTTCAGCCTCCACCCCAGCCAGGGGAATCCTCACAAAGCTGATTAGCAATCACGTGATGACACAAGCCGTATGCGTTTAGTCAGCTGAAGCTGACTTCATCAGGGGTGTGTCCTAGGAAGTAGCCATGAATATTTAAAGACCAAATCGCAAGTCCTGATTGGTGAATCCTAATAGGACATAATTAAGCTTCAATAGTGTGAATATAGACATGAAGACATAATAAATGGGTAATACAATTAACAAATATTACTAACCATCATAAGATAAATGGATAAACATAAAAAATAATATATATATATACAGTATATGTATTCTTTTTTTTATGTTTATCCATTTATTTTATGATGGTTAGTGATATTTGTTAATTATATCACATATTTAACCTGGAGATTTATTTCCCGTTTTTGCAACATACAGTATGGTAATATACATTGAATAAGGTTTACAATCATTCTTAGTATGACAATTGATAAGGGTATTATTTCTTTATATGAAGTATGAGAAGCTAGAAGAGTGAATCATACAATTAAAAGCTTTGCAGATATGGCATTTCTAACAACTTTTTAATTGTGCTACTTTAAAAAATTGTATTACAACTCGGATTACTTTTTAGAAGGCTATGTGCCAACATATTTATTTTAATTAGTTGCTTTTTTTGCATATGAGCTTTGGTTTATTATGTAGAAATGGTCCTAAAATCAGATCCAATTAAAAAATTATCCAATGTTTGAATAAACACTGGTATATCTGTTAATGGCACTGTCAGTAAGCTGAATTACAATTGGTATTTTTGTATTTTTTTTGCTTGTCGCCATAATCCTCAAGAAACACCCTCCCCCCCCCCCCCCCCCCCCCCACCGCCCCCCCGTATCCCGGTCCCCTCCCTCGCCCACGTCGCCGACATACGGCACCCTGCAGGATATTGGTGTGTATGAGACCTGCAGGATATTGGTGTGCATGGAGCCTGCAGGATATTGGTGTGTATGGGGCCTGCAGGATATTGGTGTGCATGGGGCCTTCAGGATATTGGTGTGTATGGGGCCTGCAGGATATTGGTGTGCACGGGGGCTGCAGGATATTGGTGTGTATGAGACCTGCAGGATATTGGTGTGCATGGAGCCTGCAGGATATTGGTGTGTATGGGGCCTGCAGGATATTGGTGTGCATGGGGCCTTCAGGATATTGGTGTGTATGGGGCCTGCAGGATATTGGTGTGCACGGGGCCTGCAGGATATTGGTGTGCATGGAGCCTGCAGGATATTGGTGTGTATGGGGCCTGCAGGACATTGGTGTGTATGAGACCTGCAGGACATTGGTGTGTATGAGACCTGCAGGATATTGGTGTGCATGGGGCCTATAGGATATTGGTGTGTATGGGACTCAATGCTGTCTCACTGATTTGACACCTTCCAAGTTAACACCCCCGGTTAAATTTAACCCACTGTACATGCCATTGTTCTTTCTTCATTTTTTTCTAGGCAGGGCTTCTAATGGGCCTGCACGTTATTGGTGTGTATGGGGCCTGCAGGATATTGGTGTGCATGGGGCCTGCAAGATATTGGTGGTTATGGGACCTGCAGGATATTGGTGTGCACGGGGCCTGCAGGATATTGGTGTGTATGAGACCTGCAGGATATTGGTGTGCATGGAGCCTGCAGGATATTGGTGTGTATGGGGCCTGCAGGATATTGGTGTG
>WSYH01017261.1:0-12125 GCA_036426205.1 Ascaphus truei | reverse complement strand
AGGCCCATCCTGCAGGGAGAGAGCTGCATGGAGCTGGCACTGTGAGGGTGAGGGCCCATCCTGCAGAGAGAGAGAGCTGCATGGAGCTGGCACTGTGAGGCAGTGAGGGTGTGCAGGCCCATCCTGCAGAGAGAGAGCTGCATGGAGCTGGCACTGTGAGGCAGTGAGGGTGTGCAGGCCCATCCTGCAGGGAGAGAGCTGCATGGAGCTGGGACTATGTGGCTTTGCTTGCACAGCCATCCATCCCCCAAGGCTACGGCCCCGCTGTCTGCGCTGCACGCGCGCCTGCGAGGCTGGCGGCGCGTGCAGCAAGCCTTAGGCCTCGTCCAAGGTTGCGCTAAGCGGGCTCACCCTGGACAAGTTGCGGCAATGCATGGTGGCCTGCGTGAGCGGGCGGGCGCGCCTCCTCGCCAAGCAAGAGAGGCTGCAGGTGGGTGAGAGGCGGCGTCGGGTAGGTGGTTTGCTTACTGCTGTCGGTCCCCAGGTGGTGCACGTGTGGGTAGCCAGTGGAGCAGAGGCGCACGCAGTGTGAGTTATGGAGTGTGTAGCCCAGAGAGTGACGTAACACCACCCCGTAGGCCAATGAGAGAGAGCCGTGGATGGGCGAGACAACCAATCAAAAAACGAACAACACCACAGACAAACATTTCAGATATAGATATAGATATCAAATGGAGATATTACTGTATGCTCATTTGCATGTCTTAGGCAGGTCTGCAACCCCGCCTTTCACCATTATCACCCCGCACACAGCACTTCCACTGCAAGGGATTCTGGGAAATGACATTCAAATGAGCACACCGTGCCACCTTTTGCTTCAAAACCATTAACATGGTTCCCTATAGGCTTAAGCTTGCTGCATGGTCACAGCTTTGAGCACAGCCAGGGTTAAGATGCATAGCCAGTAAACCCACCCACAGACAGCTGTTTCGACCTTGATGGGTCTCATCAGTGTGTGGTTGGTTATACCGGCTATGCAAAAATGAAGCAGGATAGGTTTTACCATACTTAGTTAAGTTATGGTGGGTAAAAAAAAAAGTGACAAAAACCCTCCACAGCAAAGCAAATAGAACACACACACACACACACGTTCATCTACAATTGATTGTTTACTATTCACCATCGACAAATATGAAAGTTGCGTCAATCTGTGACGTGGCTACGTGAAAATGTGACATTTTCTAAGTATGTCTAATGTACCTTTGGGAGGTTACTTTCTTCCTTCGGTGGAATCGACTCGTCATCCTTAGCTGTCTGGACTGCTGAGCATCCTAGGCCATTGTCACATCCCCCTGATGCGAGGATGATTTTGTTGGTCTCAGGGGTATGACCTTGTCTCTTCTCTTCAATTGACCCTTCGGTCACTTGGAGATGGCCAAGACATGGTTCAGAGAGAAAGGGGCTGTTTTCTCCCGCGTGGGTGTACCTGGATTGCGAGCCTGTTGTGGTGCATCCGTGTGCGCTCTGGCGTGTGGATCACTGTTGCGGCTGTGGCTATCCCAGGCAGCATGTGCCATTGACGGAGCAGCGTCTTCTCCTCGTGGTCCTAGCGAGTCTTCGGTGTCTGTGATGTCACTCCCTCCGTGTTGAGATGGTGCGCTGGTGTTTACGCTGAAGAGGCTCCTTACGTAGTCTTCAGTGCGTTGGGCTGGATCCTCTGAGACTATCCGTCTGTACGGTAGCTCCCCGCCGTCCTGTCTCGCAGCTGCTTCTAGGACTTCAGCTTGGGCTATGGCTTCCTTCTCTTGGTTAAGTGCCTCTAGATCCGCGTCTAGTTCGGCCTTTGCGCGCAGCGGCGGCATTGGCAGCGGCGGCAGTAGCAGCGGCGGCGGCATTGGCAGCGGCGGCAGTAGCATCGGCGGCGGCATTGGCAGCGGCATTGGCAGCGGTGGCGTTCTGCTCCTCCTCTTCTATGCACGCTCTTTCTGCCCTTACGGCTGCCTCTCTTCGACCATATTCGACCCTGGCACGTGTGGCCTCTGCGGTGGCTCGCGCCTTCGTAGCATTTGTGCTTGCGCTGGATGCGTTAGATTGCGCTGATCTTGCTGACCTTGATGAGTGTCTGGATGTGCTTGAGCGCTGTGACGCGGTCTCTAGGAGGAGCCCTTTTTTCTCGCTTTGGGCGTCCGTGATGGCGGCCTGCACGATGCCATCACGTTCTAGGTCGATCGCCTTTTGTTGGTCGCGCTCTCGTATGCTATCTTCCGTGTTAGTTCTTGTTAGATAGGTGAAGTATGCCTGTGACAGCGCTTGGTAGCCGGAGCGGTCTACCTTCAATTGAGTTATCCCCTGCTCGAGCTGTTGCACATTATTGCCAGCGCCGGCGACATTGCGTACCCCAAGTGCGGTTGTTTCCCAGGCCAACTCTAATTTAGCGCACCGCGCTAAATTAGTCCCCCCCCAGTGTTTCTCTTCCCCCTCCCCCAATGTCTCCCACCTCTCCATGTCTCACACACAACACACACACATACACCATTCAGCAAGTCAAAGCCTGAGCAGCATAAGGCCTTGACCCCGCTGCCTACTACAGCGGACGCTGAACGGACGAGAGCCCTCCCCTCAAGAAGCTATCGCGAAACGTACGTCAGAGGGCGTGATGACGTCACACGTTACGCTCCCCAGCATGGACGCCTGCAGCTCCTAACAGACCTCATCGTGTCACGGCTTGGTTTCTCTGCAGCTGCTCACTCCACGAGGCACCTACTCACATTGAAAGGATCGTGTATCCAGGGCCAACACAGATAAGTTGTTTAGGGTCCTCTACTCCCCCCCACCCCCCCGTGTGCTGTAGGGGTATGTTATTGAGGGTGAGATCTTACGGATTACACGATCCTACTGCACTCTTTCTCCCCACAGGGCCAGTATATATTGGTGTGTAGGGTATCCCCTTTTCCCACCTTTCTGCCCCTGTGTGTAGCTACTTACCAGCAGGGTCAGTTGCTTCTGGGGTTTCACTCTATTGTCCTTTTACCATATCGGACTGTGTGTATATATATATTCTGCAGCGTTTTCATTCAGGTGCGTTATTATTGATTAGTATCTGCTACTGTTTTGTCATCCACCTTATGGTATATCGATGCATGGTTTACAGTGAGTTTATGCTTACACACATTATAGTGCCTTTTGTTGGTGTATATATCTATATAGCGCTTCAGTGACGTCATACACCACAGTTAGTCCCTATTGCCTTACACCATAGGCATAGTGCTTTCTGTTATCTTCAGTGCTTATATTCATTGTTCCACTTGTGTGGATTATATTCTTGCATTTTGCTGATTTGCACTTATTACATTCTGTTCACTTCAATCACCATTTTTCTGGTACCAATCATTTTAATCAATATCAATAAAGCATATTTAAATACCATTGTTAGGTTTGGTCCAGATTTGTTCTGTTCATGTTGCTTATTTACCTGGGTGCTCTCCCTATTCAGACTTTGAGTCCATTTATAGGGCCTTATCTGTATGTACTGTGCCTTTACGTCATACAGTGTTCTTTGTATTCTGATTAGCCCCCCTGCCCTATTGCACCAGTCTGTATCAGTGATCCGAGTGGTCACACTAGGTTGAGCGGGTGCGTCTCCCTTTTGCCTCAAAACTATAAGTATAACAATATTTTTGACAAATAAGCAGCTATACACTGACCTACAAACATATTGTGATGCAAGTGATGTTCATAAAATTGGTTTATATGTGTAGTTCTAAATACGCATTCAGTGTTCCCTTCGCACATGTGCATGAGTTCAGTGTTGAAACTGCTCATGTGCATGGTGTGGAGGGGAGAATATTATGTGTAAAACTGAAGTTATGAGTCAGTGCTGCCGCTTCTTGCATTAATGGGGGCAGTTGAAATCACGAGTGGGCTATCCATTTGCTGGAGATTTGACAGCCCAACACTGCTTTATGTGCAAATACGGTAATCACACAATAGATTGTGTTTGAGGTACAAACGAGAACACTGACTGTAAGAGATTGTCTAGCATGGAGGTCCCCAGTGCGCATGCAAATGAATAAAAAGAAGACGGGCCTAGTGCGCAAACGCTGGAGAAAAAAAAACAACAAAAACCTTTGTTTGTGCATGCGCAGTAGAAGATGCGACCCAGTGCGCATGCACAGGAATACAAAAGTAGCGCAGTAGAAGACGATACCTCGTCAGGAATAAAATTAGCGCATGCGCAGCAGAAGACGCGACCTAGTGCGCATGAATAAAATCTGCGCATGCGCAGTTGAAGACAATGGCTAGTGCGCATGCACTGGAATACAATTTGCGCATGCGCGGTGGAAGACGTGACCTAGTGCGCATGCGCAGGAATACAGTTTGCGCATGTGCAGTAGAAGATTATACCTAACACGCATGTGCAGGAATACAAGTCACGCATGCGCAGTAGAAAACTATGGCTAGTGCGCATGCATAAAATTTGCGCATGTGCAGTAGAAGACGATGGCTAGTGCGCATGCATAAAAGTCGCACATGTGCAGTAGATGACGATGGCTAGTGCGCATGCATAAAAGTCACACATGTGCAGTAGAAGACGGCCCCTAGTGCGCATGAATAAAAGTCGCACATAAGCAGTAGAAGAAGGACTTAGGTCGCATGTGTAGGAATAAAGTTAGCGCATGCGCAGTAGAAGACTGCCTACAACTGCGCCTGTGCAGTAAAGGATGGAACCTAGTGCGCACGCACAGGAATAAAGTTAGCGCATGTGCAGTAGAGGACGGACCCTTGTGATTCGGGGGCAGAAGGACTACATGCCTGGCATATCTGAAACTGGTCAGATAGCGATGATCTATTCTAATTCATGGTTATCGGAAAACGTAGTTGCTGCTTAAAGTACAACAACACGGCAATCATTTAGCGCAGTGTGATTATGACTCCAGTTAAAAGATTAATTGATGCAACGCGCCGACTACACCGGCAATTTTGCTGATTTCAGTCTGTGGCTATCTGCTGATTACAGCCATAAATAACTCTGCCACAATTAGTGCGGTGTAATTACGGCGTCCGTTAAAAGATTGATTGATGCGGTGCTATGAGTACACTGGTATATGCACCGGATAATGAACGGTTTGTTATTGCTCCGATGCAACGGGGGGGGGGGGGGGGGGAGGGTGCTCTGATTGCGTGGGGGGGTTGGCAAGTGCTCTGATGCTGCGTGCGTTGATGGCGCGTTGGCTGTGGGGGGAGCTGGTGACAGATGCGTGCTCCGAAGGCGGGTCAAAAAGGGGGTGGCGTTTCTGTGCTCGATGCTGCGGTGCACGGGCTCGGGGTGTCCACCGGGACGCCCCCCAGCGTGCCGCCCTTTCGGTTACTCTCAATGCTGCGGCGGTGGCCTACAATGCTTTAGTCCGGGTGCCTCCGTGCTTCATTCGTTGTTATCCGGTGGCTGTGGGTGGGCTGGGGGAGAGGCGGTGCTCCGATGCGGGCAGGGGGGTGGCGGTGATGGCCCGGTGGCTGTGGGGGGGGGGGGCGGTGCTTCCGATGCCTCTGCGGGCTGGGGGGTGGCGGTGATGGCCCGGTGGCTGTTGGGGGGGGGCTCCGATGCTGCAGGGGGGGGGGGTGTGGTCTTGCTCTCTCATGCTCAGCAGTTGCCGCCGGCCCCGCTGCAGGCACCTTTCTCACCATTCTGCTCCCGTTCCTCCCTCACACCGGGCAGCGTTATTTTTTTTTTTACATTAACTTGCCAATGACAGTGAGCGTGCACAAACCCACAGGCCAATCATAGGGGGCTCAAACATACAAACATATTTTCTCACACACACACACACACACACACACACAACCACACAACCACACACAACCACAACACACACACACCACACACAACCACACCCAACACACACACACACCACAACACACACACACACACACCACACACAACACAACACCGTCTCCCATCTCCGTATCCCAACGAAAGTGTAATTTGAGTTTGGATACTCTCTTGCTACAAGGAGTGACAGCAGAGTCGGGTACAATAGGGGGAGGCAGAGGGCGTGACAAGGAGCAAGGGGGAGGGCAGAGGGGCGGTGACAAGAGCGGGGCAGGGCAAGGCGGGACAGGAGCAAGGGGGAGGGAGAAGTGGCGGGGACGGACAAGGGGGAGGCGAGGGGCGGGGACAAGAGCAAGGGAGGCAGAGGGGCGGGACAGGAGCTCAGGCGGGGGAGGGCAGAGGGGGTCGGGGACAGGAGCAGGGGTGAGGGCAGAGGGGCGGGGACAGGAGCAGGGGGAGGGCAAGGGGCGGGGGAACAGGAAAAGCCAAGGGGGAGGGCAGAGGGGGCGGGGAGGGGACAGGAGCAAGGGGGAGGGCAGAGGGGCGGGGACAGGAGCAAGGGGAGGGCAGAGGGGCGGGGACAGGAGCAAGGGGGATGGCAGAGGGGTGCGGGGACAAGGAGCAAGGGGAGCCAGAGGGGCGGTGACAAAGCAGGGGGAGGGCAGAGGGGACGTGGGACAGAGCAAGGGGGAGGGCGAGAGGGGCGGGGACAGGAGCAACGGGGGAGGGCAGAGGGCGGGGGGACAAGGAGCAAGGGGGAGGGGCAGAGGGGCGGGGACAGGAGCAAGGGGGAGGGCAGAGGGGGGGGACAGAGCAAGGGGGAGGCAGGGCGGGGACAGGAGCAAGGGGAGGCAGAGGCGGGACAGGACAAGGGGAGGGCAGAGGGCGGGGACAAGGAGCAGGGGGAGGGCAGAGGGGGGACAGGAGCAGGAGGGGGCGGAGGGCGGGGACAGGAGCAAGGGGGAGGCAAGGGGCGGGGAGACAAGAGCAAGGGGGGGCAGCAGGGGCGGGGACAGAGCAAGGGGAGGCGAGGGGGGGACAGGAGCAAAGGGGGAGGGCAGAGGGGCGGGACAGGAGCAAGGTGGAGGGCCAGGCGGGGACAGGAGCAGGGTAGGGAGAGGGGCGGGGACAGGAGCAAGGGGGAGGGCGAGGGGCGGGGACAGGAGCAAGGGGGAGGGCAGAGGGGGGCGGAGCAGGAGGGCAGGGCGGGGAGGGCAGGGGGAGGGCAGAGGGGCGGGGACAGGCAAGGGGAGGCAAGGGCGGGAGAGCAGGGGAGGCAGAGGGCGGGGACAGGAGCAAGGGGAGGGCAGAGGGGCAGGGACAGGAGCAAGGGGGAGGCTGAAACGGAGCGGATTTGTAATTTCTGTTTGTGCTGAATTTACTTTAAATTACGGGAGAATTTACTATTTAAAAGTTGTTCATATAGTGTGTTTCACTTGACACACACAAAATCAGGGCCGCCAACAGAAATCATGGGGCCCAGGACAAATGAAAGGAGCAGGGCCCCCAACCCATAGCGCACCTACCACGGAAACAAATTTTAGCGTACAACTTTTACTTAACCCCCCAACACATATACAAATATACCGCACCCCCCCAATACATCTAAAAAATATCCCAACACATATAAAATACACCCCCAACACATATAAAATACACCCCCAACACATATAAAATACACCCCCAACACATATAAAATACACCCCCAACACATATAAAATCAGACTTACCCTCAGGATGATCTCAGGTCAGGCCGGTGGCTGCAGGGGGCTGGCGTTGCTGCAGGGGGTGGGGGGGGGAAAGGGCGGTGGCTGGCGGGTGCCAGGCAGCTGGCGATGCTGCGGGGGGGGGGGGGGGGAAGTTCGGGGGCCTGGCGGTGCTACGAGGGGGCGGTGGCCTGGCGGAACTGTGGGGGGCCCAGCGGCAGGTCACAGCAGTAGTCGCTGGCCCTGCACTGCACCTCTGTCCCACGCAGGCTGCGCGCTGGGCCACCCTCTCGCGCCGGAAGCTTAGCCCAGCTGACTTCCGGCACTGCCTTCAGAGAGACCAGACACGGGTTTTTTTTTTAATTAACTGGCCCGGCCGCGCCCCCTGACCCACGGGGCCCAGGACGCCAACACCGGCAGACCCCCGTTGGCGGCCCTGCACACAAATCACACACACACACACACAATCCCACACGGCTGCATACAGGGGCGGTCTGCCGGCATCCCTGGCTTCCGGCGCGCTGGCGTGAGGGAGGCCCGGCGCGCGCACGAACAGTCATTGTGGGACTGACCGGTGCCTGCAGCGGGGAAGGGGCGGCAGCAACTGCAGCCCAGCCGCTGGGCCCCTGTAAACGCCCGGCCCCCCACAGTCCCGCCAGCTGCCGGGCCACCGCCACCCCCCCACCAGCCACTGTCCCACCCCCCCTGCAGCCACCGGCCTGATCTGAGATCATCCCCAAGGTAAGCCTGATTTTTGTATGTATTGGGGTATTTTTTTTTAGATGTATTGGGGGTTTTGGGGTATATTTGTAGATGTATTGGGGGGGGGGGTGTCCTGCTCCTTTCATATGACACACACGGTAAATAGCATTCTGGTTACATGGATCGTTGGTGCATACCTGCTGGTAACAGGGCCCCCCCGAGTCTCCCGCGATGACATGGGGGATAACAGGACAGGCTTCTGGGGCTGTGCCCGAATTCTTCTTACTGGTGCAGCATCTCCACCTTGTGCAGCCCCCAGTGGTGTGGGGTGGAGTATCTGCAAAAGAGTTATGTCCTCCTCCTCCCAATTTACTCCACTCTCAGGCAGGAGGTATAGATAAAAGCAGATGGTCTTTATTGGTCCTTTCTGATTCAGCACAGTCTCTGTCACAGCACACAGCACTCAGAGGTTGTCATCTTCAGGATGTCCCAGGACACCACTCCTAGTCAGGGCCCTAGGAACTGTCCTTGCTCTTCTTTTACTCCCTTGTGGAATAAGAGGAATATCTCTCCCCTCTTCCAGAGTGAGGGCCTCAAGCGTACCAGAGCCCTGACAGCTTGCTGGAACAGACTATCCTCTCTCAAAGGTGGAGAGGAACTCACCAAAACATATATATATACACACACACACCCTTGGTGTATATATATATATCAGTTACATCTCTCACAACGTCACTCCTGAGGACGCCAAGAAAGGTGAAACGCGTAGAGTGACGCTGTCTCTATCCACCGGAACCCTCGGCTGCCGATGACGTCACTTCCGGTTGCTGATACGCACTCGTGACACGCACAGCAGAGAAGGAGGGAGACCCGAGAGAGAGGCCCCATCCGGTGGCAGCATCGAGCGCTATGTGCAGAGATCACTGAGATCTAAAATGCTGTTTTTAATTTTTCAACATGTGAGTAGATTGGATTNNNATGATACCTACTCTTCTTTTATTAAATTGTTATAACGGTCTACGCTTGTCCAGTGTTTTCCGTCCTAAGGTCAGCTGGGAACCACCTATTCTGGCAACACCATACTCCACGATTGACACACAGCTTAAGATACCTTATGTGCCTTCATCCCACCTCACGTTTGTGAGTACTCTCTGTGTATACATTCTGTGCCTAGCAATTTCTCCATCACTGTTTGCACAATATGCACCAAAGAATTCTCTTTATATGTTCCACAGGTATGCGCTTCCTGATGATCCACTTGCCTAGTTTAAAGACTTTAACAGGTGGATGCAGCATTTGGGGACCTTTTTACTGATCTTCTCTGATCAGACTCTGCAGTTGTGAAATAGCGATTTGATGCTGGGACATTTGACTCCGCTGGTGTTTTATACACCGCGGCCTCGCCGCAGGGACACAGCCATTTTCGGCGCAGCACACACCTAATGGCTGGAGAGTAATTGTGCAGACCCTGCTTTTCTCTCTGCATCCGGCAAAACCGGGATAGAAAGACAGGTAGGTGACCTTATGTCCAAGTTTAGCCTGGACAGTCACAGTTTTTAGGGCTCTGTCCTGACTTTTTCGACTGCTGGTCCTGGTTTTCTGGACCCCGGCGAGCGCAACTGCGCATGCGCGATCGGCAATTTAGACTTGCGCTTGCCATGCGCGATCGGCATTTCCGGCTGCTCGTGCGCATATGCGCCGACCGCAAGCTCCGATCGAGCATGCGCAACCAGTAAACGCTTTCCAGCGTGACATTTTGTCCCATTTTTGCCGGGACAAATATGGTTACCCTAGCCAGGAGGCTTGGAGGGAGAGATCTGAGGGAGATAGGAGAGGGAGAGGTAGGAGAGGGAGAGGTTGGAGGGGCAATTGTGGTGAGGAGTAGTGGGGGAGGTGTGAGATTTGTGGGGGGTTGTGAGGAGTGGGGACGGTTGAGGGGGAGTGGGCGGCTGTGGGGGGAGTGTGGGGGCTTGTGAGGTATTGGGGAGTTTTTTAGCGGGAATTGGTGAGTTGTGAGATTTCGTTGGGACGGTTTGATAGGAGTTTGTTGGAGGTTGTTGAGGTAGTGTTTGGTGCGGTGTGAGAGTGAGTTTGGGTGAGGTGTGGAGGGAGTTGGTGGGTTAGTTTGTTGAGATGTAGTGTTTGATGTGATTAGATGGAGTGGGGATGTGTGATATTGATTGGTGGACTTGTGGCGCGGGAGTGGGGGGAGGTGTGGAGGGCTTGGGTCGGTGTGGCTCGGTCGTGGGGGTGGAGGTGTGCGAGGGAGTTCGGGCTGGTTGGTGCGCGTGGTGAGGTGTGAGCGTGGTGGCAGTGGTGCGCGGCTTGGGGGCCGGCGGGTGTACGCCTTTTCTTTTTTTCTGTTTGTCGAGCGGGCCTTCTACTTCGTTTTTTTGTTTATTTTTTTTCGAGGGAGGTGGGGGCGGTGTGGAATTGATAGGGAGTGTGGGAGGTGTGAGAAGAATTCTCTGTGCCCTGGACACAGACACAGTATACTGACAAATCAAGGAGCAATATGTTTAAATTTTTACGAAAGCAAATAAACACTTTTTTCAATCAAATCTTGTGGTTTTTCTTTTTCCTATAAAAGTGCCGGCGGGGGCCTCCGCCCCCCCTGCCAGCTCCATGGCATTCTCTCTGCAGTAACAGTATCATACAACAAATCAAAAAAAAACATAACACCACCAAACAAAAATAGAAAACAAAAAGGGCCTTCACACCCTCCCTTTCCGGTCACATCTTCATCTCCCTCTGCTAACTCTCTTCACACTCTCATCCCTTTCCCTGCTGTCAACCCCGTTGCCTAAAAGAAGCCAGTCACATGGTCCAGTGGAGTGATTTTTTAAAGGGGAAAGGGCATGTCCTGTCCTGCTTCCAGACTAGGTTGTTACATACACATCCAATCAGGTGTCAGGAGCCTGAGGGTTGGGGCCAATGAGAGGGGGAAACATCATTGAGATGGGGTGTGTGGGTGTGTCTCAACTTTCACCATTGTGTCCAGTTTTTTGGAGAGCCGCCTTGCACCCTAGCTCGGGGGAGAGGAGACCCGAGAGAGAGGCCCCATCCGGTGGCAGCATCGAGCGCTATGTGCAGAGATCACTGAGATCTAAAATGCTGTTTTTAATTTTTCAACATGTGAGTAGATTGGATTATAACTACTTCTTTTATTAAATTGTTATACGGTCTACGCTATGTCCAGTGTTTTCCTGTCCTAAGGTCAGCTGGGAACCACACTATTCTGGCAACACCATACTCCACAGATTGACACCAGCTCTTAAAGATACCTTTATGTGCCTTCATCCCACCTCACGTTTGTGAGTACTCTGTGTATACATTCTGTGCTAGCAATTTTACTCCATCACTGTTTGCACAATATTGCACCAAAAGAATTTTCTTTTATATGTTCCCACATGGTATGCGCTTCCTGATGATCCACTTGCCTAGTTTAAGACTTTAACAGGTGGAGTGCAGCATTTGGGGACCTTTTTACTGATCTTCTCTGATCAGACTCTGCAGTTGGAAAATAGCGATTTGATGCTGGGACATTTGACTCCGCTGGTGTTTTACCGCGGCCTCGCCGCAGGGACACAGCCATTTATCGGCGCAGCACCACCTAATGGCTGGAGGAGTAATTGGCAGACCCTGCTTTTCTCTCTGCATCCGGCAAAACCGGGAGAGAGAAGACAGGTAGGGTGACCTTATGTCCCAGTTTAGCCTGGACAGTCACAGTTTTTAGGGCTCTGTCCTGACTTTTTCGAGCTGCTGTCCTGGTTTTCTGGACCCCTGGCGAGCGCCAACTGCGCATGCGCGATCGGCAATTGATGACTGCTCTTGCGCATGCGCGATCGGCATTTGCCGGCTGCTCGTGCGCATATGCCACCGGCAAGCTCCGATCGCGCATGCGCAACCAGTAAACGACTTCGCAGGCGTGACATTTTGTCCCAGTTTTT